>JBCAUA010232373.1:0-20570 GCA_038406235.1 Peronia verruculata | reverse complement strand
TATCTATCTATCTATCTATCTATCTATCTATCTATCTATCTATCTATCTATCTATCTATCTATCTGTCTGTCTGCCTATCTTTCTGTCTGTCTGTTTGTCTGTCTCTCTGTCTGTCTGATTCCATCCTTCCATCCATCCATCCATCCATCCATCCATCCATTCATCCATTTGTCCATTCATGCATTTATTCGCAGCGTGCAGGGGGTACGAAGAAAGACGGAAGTAGAGTTAGAGAGGGAGACCTATCTGAGGATGGCAAAGCGGTAACTCTTGATTTGAGATAAAATATCATTTATGTCAAGATGCCCTGCCTCGGCTGTTGTAATGACAGCGTTTTTTTTTTTTTTTTGGCACTCGCTACTTTGTCACTGGCGTCATTAGATATCTCCCTGTCATACGCCTACTCTCATAAAATGTCCTCAACCATTAGGTATGTCCTTCTCAAAAACTACTTTCCAAGTCTGCATCTATAACACTTTGGTTCTTCAGTCTTTCCCGTTGTTATCAGGAGCTGAAGAGACAGCACTGAGTCTAATCTGCTTTGTCCAAAAACCGTCTTGTTCATCACGCAGATTAACTCCTTCTAACCCCTATTCAGATAAAGCCCTTCACATTATTTAATTCTAAATGTCTTGCAATTAGTCGAAATAAGACGTACGCCAATCTTCCACCTAACTAATTTATTTGCTTTTTGTCAAGTAAAAACCTTAACGCTAGAAGTGTCAAGGGGCCGATCCCCACAAATAAATTCTCATTACAGTTTGCATTTTAATGGCTTCCTTCCGAATTTAAGACACAGCAGTACTGTGCTCATCTTCAATTGGCAGTAAAATCTGGGCTGCCACTTTGGTGGTTTGATCTGACAAAATGAACATTAATATGGAAACATGTGGTAGCCCATTGGTTTCTTCTGACGCTTTTTGGGGTTAATTCATAGACTTTTAGGTGATGAATAAGGTTTTCTTAGCCAGAGATATTGCAAATTGAAGAGACAACGATGAAACCTCAGCACCAACTAAAATCGGGGAGGGGGCGGCTGGAGAATCCTTCCAAATTTACAGTTTCGCTTATAAATCTAAATATCCGCCTTTTCCTAATATATTTATAAAATGAACGCAAGAACAATATCTTCTAATTCAGAGGTGAATATTTCTGTCAATTTTTGTAAGATAAATGGAAGTGTCTATTTACACGACTGGGTTTATCTTGAACACTCGTCACCCGCTCTTCGAACCTTTGTGTTAACCTTAAGCTAGGAGCGCACAGGGCAACTTTTACTCGGCCGATAGTTCTGTCTCCGGGCAACTTTTATATATATATATATATATATACATATATACATATATATATACACCGCACGCACAGAGCTAAGCCACAGCTAGGCAACAGTAGGTTATCGTTATTACTGACTTGCTCATTTGACGCCAAAGATTTCGACGACGCAGTTGTTGTCTGTGCTCTTGTGATTGCACTTGGAGAGGAGAAAAGGAAAAAGCTATTAACATTAGGTTCACCCTTTGACCAGTCTGAGGTTTTTAAAAGGGCAGTTTGTCAAACTGCATGAAGATTTGAGAGCATACCCTCCCAGTTTTGTTTTTTCTTTTAACTATTATCGTATAAGCTCGGGCAGTTTTTGATGAGAACAGGTTTGTTTTCAATGATACAAATAAATTTTTCAGTCCAAGTTATCCATTTTGTTTTTCTTCCAGAAGTAAAACAATGTATTGAGTGTACTATTGTCCAGTCTTTTGTGCTGAGTGAAATAATGTGGGGAGTGGCGGTGCCGTGTCGAGACCGGAGACAAATTGGCTGCCTGTGCCAGCTGTGTGTCAGTTTGGTATGTAACATAGATGATTTGAGCAACAGTTGCGTTGCCGGAACGTTTGACAAAATACAAACTTTTCAGTCGCCAGAAATCCGAGTTGCTTATGCGCGTGGTGCCTATCTATTTTATTGTTTACATTTGGGCGACAAAACGGTTGCGCAACTAAAGTTGCTCTCTGCGCGCCTTACCTTAGGATGGACTTGCACTGGTCGAGGGTCTCAGCAGATTAAGCCAGCGAGGTTGGTTTAGTTCATTAAATGAAAGATGCGACACAATGAAATCAGCCTCTCGTCAAATTTTGGGGATATGTAGTTATTGGTATCACTGTAAAGATTACTCATTTCCCTTTCAGTGTGTGAAAAAAATGACTTCTGTAACTAAGTAGACGTTGATATGTTGGCAGTTGAAGACGATGGGGGTGACCTGTTGCTACAGCTGACTTTATTGAGAAAGAGCTGATCACTTTTGTAAATCCCTATTAAACCTTGGAAAAACGCGATACCAAATTACAATTTTTGGGCTTTCACTCATCTTTTTCAGTAAATTGAACTGATTGATATAGAAGGGTTTGTTAAAAAAAAAAAAAAAAGAGCCGCGTTGAAAATTCATTCACTGTTGAAAAACACGACATGGGGGAGAGCGCTCGTGATTTTTCCATTATCGTGAGTAAACTACTGAGACCAGACCCGGCCTGTTGCTAATTCAAAAATTTCATAGCATAGCTGGACGTAGCTCTGATGTAAGGGTGGTTGTCCACAGCTTACGCTCCGCCCCGCTCCGCTCATCATAAAAATGATGATGAAAGCGTCAAACACTATAAGCTAGTACTTCCATTGTTCACTGCCTCCGCTCCGCTCCGTTCCTCACCGTTCCCCACCGCTCATCACTTTTGTGCGTCAAACATGTGCTGGTGTGTTACGAGTGACGTGTGTGTCGTGTGTGTATGCGTGCTCCAGACTCAGTTGTCTTTGATACGGTATATTTGTCATATGTCAAAATAAAAGAGGAGAGAAACAGAGCGGATGCTGTGGATAAAGATGACCTGTACGTTTCTGTCCAGACATTTCATGATGAGAAGCGGAGCGGAGGCTGTGGACAAGTACTCTAATACAGTGTTTTTCTCTAGTATAGGCCTACCCCTGTGTAATAAACAGCTAAATACCTACACACATTCATAGGGCTGAAAGAGAACTCTGTGGAACTTTGCTGACATTTTTTTTTAAAAATCAAATGTCCCTCACACACATAAACAAAACAAACCAAAAAAAGCCCCGTTACCATTGCTCTGCTCCCCTCCAGTCTGTGCTCAGTTGTTTGTTTGTGTAGGGATTTAAGGACACATCAGTACGATTACGGCTATATTGTGTCAAACACGGTAAGACACGTTTACACGTCAAGGAGAAGAGAGGAAAGAAGGAGCAAGGAGAGAGAGAAGAGATGTCTCCCCTGGAATGTCAAGGATGGCACTCCATGGAAGACACCGCAACCATGGCTGGCTTACACCGCCTGAAGGAGGGAGCAGAGAACCTACTTATAACCTCCGGGCCCCTGCTGGGAGTGTCTATGCTCAAACTTTCTCAGACATATACTGCACTGTGGGCCTTCAACAAAACAGCTAATAGAATGCCACTCCATTCATTTCCTCTGCAGGAGACAATATCCCGAGTATGTGCTGACGACTGGGGTCTATCTTTGTAGTGAAATGGCTGTAAGGTTAAAAAGTTGTTTGAACGCCCGTCTGTAAGACGAATTCATCTTGTAATACATGATGATGTTTACCGAAGAGTTGAGAGCCTCAAATATGGTACAAAATGACCAAGTGGTGACGTAAAGACTGGAATATTTACCGTATCGCCAGAATTCGGACACCGAAATTTCCAGCAGAAGAACACACACGTATGGAGTAAAACAAATGATAAGGGTGGTAGTTATGGACGCCACAATGATCATGGTTTTTCTATCTCGTTTTGACATGGTTTCTGACTGCTGGGACTGGAATGTTGTCTTCATCCGCCATTCTGCTTGACGTCGCAGATTTTTTACCAATATCACAGTCAGTAAGATGGCCGTGAAAAATAGAATAAACCACAAGATGGAGAAGAAAAGGTTGGCAACTCCCTGAAACTTCCATCTATTTTCTCTGCTCATTAAACTGAAGACAGTTTTATTTGTCTGTGGGTTAAGAGACCATCCGTAATACAAAGTTGCGTACTCTGGCGAGAGAGCAGCCAGCATAGAGATGTAGATACAAGCTATAGTCAGTCTTGTCCTGTTGGGAGTGATGATCTGTTTGACATGTAAGGGCATGGCGATACACAGACATCTCTCAGCTGTGATAAACACAATGATACAACCACTGATACTGGCGAAAGATATATGTAACCAACCTGCTGTCAAATATGAACTAGTACGTAAGACAGAGATAGATTCTGTGTATGGGTTAACAGAAATGATGTACCACAGCAGGTTTGTTACAGCCATCAGATCTGACCAAGCTAAAGCATAAAAACTAAGGTTTGTAGATTTACTCATGTCCTCCTTGGCAAAGATAATGATATTGAATATATTTGTGACTATACCAACAAGACAGATCGGTCCTGTGAGCAACAGATTATTGACTAAAAGAACCAGTCGCCGAGTCTCATCACTAACCATGGATAACTGGTAGTTAGTTTTGTTTATCGGTGAAGTCGGACTGGTGGAGATTATTGGATTCATTTTAACACACTAATTATAATATCTACACTATAATTGTCTCGTGAGATTTCATGGAGGGCTTAGATTTAGTGTTACTTTTCTCTTCTTTCTTCTTTGTATTTGTAACACACGCTCCTATGGTATCTGTGATGTCATATTTTTTTCAATAACATATGTCTTTATGTTATAACGTTAGACCTCCCTTATTAAGACCGTGAAAACGGATACTTGAAATTCCGCTGCACGACGCTCTCCTTACTCCCTCCAACCTCTTACAGATTCATATTTGGGTGTTCAATGAAAGTTAATCCTTCACTTTGTAAGAGGTCAACAACTCTGACACCGGCCTGTGCAGTGGGTATTCCCCGGGCAAAACAAGAAAAACTGGTCGGAATTCATGTAATAATACAGAGATTTACCAGGCAAGAGGAACATCTCTCGAAGTTTGATTACACATTATGACAGTTTAATAATGATAAGAATTGGAAAGTCAACTGTTATTCATTGTAGTAGAATAGCTTGAAAAAGTTGTCAGTTTGTGCTACACTAGTTTAGAGTCAGAAGTATTCAGTCAGATATCTCAAGCAGTCAGCTGTTTCTTTCGTTACGGCTCTTTGTGCGTGTTCTCATATACAGCCATTTCTCATAGGCATATAAAGTTTATAATCACTTACTCTCATCTAGCCATAAACAATACTTTTTAAACGGCGACGTCTAACCGTATGAAATCTAATGGGTGATATATAACTGCTTTTATTCACTTTCCATTAATTAAGCAATTGTGACATGTGTAAATACTGTTTTTAAAAGTTTTCTGAAAATTGTGCTCAGAAGCAGATCATAACTAGCATCGTCATTATCAATAACTGCACGGTATTTGTAAATATGCTGAGTACACACTGGCTACAGCATTTACAGCACTGAAAATAGAACATCACAGTGGTCGTTTTTTAGCCATCAAATCACCCTCCAAATAATTTATTTGATCTTATCTCACGTCGTTAGTTTTTTTTTTTTTTTTAGTTTAATTATATGAGGTCATTTGTCAAAAGCACACATTTATTACCATCTGTTTTTCAGTCTAAGTTACAGACTTGGTAAATGTTGGGTCAAGTGAAACTGAAAGCAATGTGTGCCTAAATGTTTATCTATGTCCTAAGTTCACAACGGCACCAATAGGTTTACAAGTATAGTAAATAAGATTCATCCACTTTCTATAATCAGCCAGAGAAAAAGGCAAGAAATTGACACTGCAATTATAACTGTCTATTTATTATGTACTTAAAGGCAGCTAGTCATGTGAGCATCAATAGTCAGTGGGAATACTGGGACACAGCCAAAATTTAGATTCTGTAACAAATTGATATTGAGAACATGATCCCAAAGTCTTTCAAAAAATGATATGTGACATGTACTGCTGAGTGTGGAAAAGATGTGAAGGCAATTGGTGTTTTGGCGACTTTTAAATTCAAATTTAGTGGTACCAAGATTTTGTTCGATTTTAATTCAGAGCATTCCATTTAACAGCTGTAACCTGAGAACAAAGACACTTTGTAATATGTAACTCATTTTAAGGCATATAAATGTTTGGGCCAAATGTTTGATTTTTTTTGGATGGCCGAGTCTATTTACACGACTAGTCTCAGTTGGTTACTTATAATAACGGAAAAATCAAGATCGCTGTCCCACGTGTCGGCAAACAAAGAAAATCTTCTCCCCTACACGCCGGTTCCTTTTTCCTAATGATTAAAATGAACTAGACCAACCTCGCTAGCTTAACCTGCTGGGACCCTCGACCAGCACAAGTCCACCCTGGCTAACATGTAGGTCCGACGAGCGGGTGACAAGTGTTCAGGATAGACCCAGTCGTGTAAATGGACACGTCCTTTATGAAATTTTTGGATACCAGGAAAGAACTAGTGACTTTGCTCTTGTTATAAATTTTGTCAATTGCGAGGCAACTCAAACGATGCCTTGAGTCCCTGGGTTTGATTTTCACTGTGTTTTCTTCACAGCCAGCTTTGAATGCCTTGACTAACAAATCAATGGTGGGTTTCGTACATTTTTAGTCCATCTCAATCATCAATCTTTAAAAAATGCAAATCCTCTACGTTGTCCCAGACTATCCCATCTTGGCTCCTTTATTATATCCCAAGCTGGCATCTTTGATCTACACCCATTCAAAATGGTAGACCTGCCTCAAAACCCCCCTTCATAACCCGTTGGATGTTTTCAATAATTATCTTTGCAGGAACTTCTGAATTCACAAATGTTTATTCTAGTTTAGAATATACGTACGATGTTTGAATTTCATTGTTATAGCCTAGTAATTCCAGCTTCGTCATATTTTCATTGAACCTAAGATATTCAATACAAACGTTAAGCAGAAGAGAAGAAGAGTTCTGATATAGACATTTTACTGTTTTTAACACTGTTTTACTTAGGAGACACTTTATTTTAATGAATGAATGAAACAGATCGGTGGCTTTAATTTTGAGTGCTTACTTGGCTTTCTGGACAGCTCATTATCATTTTATTTCTAATTTATTTATTAATCTGATCGATTTTACTGTTTATTCTCCAGCATATCTCTTTGTTTGGTGCTGGATGCAGGTACTATGACGAAGTTACGACTTTAAATCAAACTACATTCACCAAAAGGAACTGGCCGGAACTAAATATTCATTAACTTGAGTAATGGCCGGTTTTACTTTTTTTCTTCTGAGTTGACAATCTATTCAATACAATTTTGAGATAAATACTCTTGTCTCTCAATATATAGAACGCTATATTTCTGTCTGTATGCCCATGTTTCTCTTTTCACGTAACGTTTGTGACAATGTCGTAATATTGCCAGCCCAGCTTCCTTGAAAAACGCAAGCATTTCTTAGATGTCAGTCAGTCCTTGTAACCTCAAGAGAAGTTGCATTTTTATAGTTTTGACTGCCGTGTGTCCCTAGTATGTATTATATCTATTATCTTTATGCTTGTACAAATATTATGGCAATGCCTGGTTTGATTGCAAAGTTGTGAGCTTGTACATGTTGAAACAACACTGGCTTTCTGTCAAATCTGGAAATAACTACCGGCGCTTAGCAGCCAAGACCTTGACTGAAAACGTCGAAAGACGGATAATGCAACAACACTACTGTATATAGATAACCTAATACAATAATAATAATAATAATAACAACACTTAATACTGTAGTAATAATAATAATAATATTAACATTTAAACAGTAATTGAAGGCGCGAAGACGAATAATGCATCACACTCGGAAAAGATTGGTGATGCCGAATAATGTCTTACGACAGATAACTCGATGACAGGTATATGTGAAATTAATGTACATATTAATATTCTACATACCAGAGCAAATCCAGACATTCAAGCCTCTCTTCTACTGACCTAGACAGAAAATAGTGCATTTACTGTTAACTTTAGTAAGAAGCCTGAAAATGTCGGGCAACTTTGATGTGCACAAACAAAGCCGGTCCGAAAAATCAGTTTACATACGATAGGAGCAACCAGACTTGGGAAAGGGGTTGGTGGCACCGTAAACATTACGGAGTCTGCTGTCACTTACAGGAAGAGCATATCATTAAGGATATTTTATATCTTTAGAGACAATTTATCTTACTCTTTTTTTTTTTTTTATTCTAAGAGTAGTTCTACCCTTGCATGACCGAGGATGGAATCAGGCAGGTTGAGCTGTAGAGGCAATCGGTTAACATAATTCAGATATATATTCTCTGTACACTGCTGTATACCTTTGTAATAAGTGAGCTTGCTATTACACGGAATATAACACTCCTCTAGGGTTAAGAGAATAGAAGTGTATACTGGAAGGAAGTGCCAAAAAGGAAATCCTGGCTCTCACAGTCTGATTCCGCTATTCCTGAAAGTGAAAGCAATCCTTTCCCTCAACCAAACATCCAAACCAACCGTTAAATCGCTCTCTTAGTGTCTGCAAGCTGGGTTCATTCTCTAGCATACAAAAAGTATTCAGGCTTGCATTTAAGGCGCCGAAGACAGCAGCGAAGATCCTTGTGCTGGAGTACAGACAATAGTAACTGCCTCCTAGATGAAAGCCTGGCATGCAAATCCTAACTAGATGAAGACAAACATTTTGAAAAAAACAAACAAACAAAAACATGATATGATTGCTGGTGATGGCCGCCATTGTGGTCATGGCTTGTCTGTCTCGTCGTGAATTGGTTTCTGACTGCTGGAACTGGAATAACTTCATCATCTATTGTGATTTCTATCGAGGACTTGATTAGTATGACGGTCGGTTTAACGAGAAACAGTAGCAACCATAGGAAAGCAAAGAAAATAAAAATTAGATTCTCTAGCCTGTTTTTTTGTGTCTCTGTTGATCATTCCAGGAACAGTCTCATTCGATGCTGACTCAAGTTTCCATCAGTAATAAAAATCAGCGTATAATGGAGAAAGCACCGCGATCAAGAGATGTAGATACATGTACAAGCTATAGTCAGTCTTGTCCTGTTGGGAGTGATGATCTGTTTGATATGTAAGGGCATGGCGATACACAGACATCTCTCAGCTGTGATAAACACAATGATACAGCAACTGATGACAGGAAAACAGATAGATAACCATCCCGATGTCAGGTGTGAAATGTTTCGCAGGACGGGAATAGATTCTGTGTATGGATTGACAAAAACAATGTACCACTCCAGATTTACTACAGTCATAAAATCTGACCAGGCTAAGGCGAAAAGACTGATGTTGGTGGTTGTACGTAGTCCTTGTTTGGTAAAGATAATGATGTTGATGATGTTTGTGACTATACCGACAAGAGAAATTGGTCCAGTAAGCAACAAATTGTTCACAAACAGAACCAATCGTTGAGTTTCATCATTCACCATGAGAAGGCGGTAACCTGTCTCACTTATCACTGGAGTCTGTTCGAAAATTTCGGGGTTCATTCTGATGAATTCCTCATATCTCTATAAACTGTTTATCTACTGAGATATCACGGGGAGAGTTAGAATTGTTGTTTCTATGTTCTTTCCCTCATGTGTCATCAGCTAACATCGGGATCTCTCTGTTTCATCGCCAGATCTTAGCTCTTGTGTAGCCTATGTGATCTGTGATCTGGAGATCAGACAGATCTTTGTCAAAAGTTTTGCTAAGCAGCTGTCACCCATGTGAAAGGGGTGATCCAATGGATATGTCCAGATATTACATGTATTCACAGCATATGACAGATACTCTAGACCCAAGCATATCTTTCAACATTCCTACACAACCAAACCCTACGTCAGAATTTATGTAGCTCTAAAATCTACATGTGCATTCCTTCTATGTCAGACTTGTGGCCTGAAGTACCTGCTACAGTGAAAAAGATGAGGAATCTACTGGTATAATAGCTATAAGTGATACTTTGGGTGTTACAGCTCCATGTGGAGAGAACTCTACATTTGTCGACATTCATGACATCCCACTGAACAATAAATATGATGTAACCATACGCTGGTAATAAGTAAAATAACATGAGGAAAAAATCAACATTGGCACAGATATTTCAGACACAATGTTTGTTACTGATGAAAAAAAGTCGTCAAATTCTTTTGCAATGTTTACTGATGTAGGAAAACAACACACCATGACAGTTGTTTACCTTGTAATTAAATGGTCAACAGATATTTTGAGATCAAATACATTGAGTACAAACTTGAAAAAGTTGATGCTTTTTTTCTCACTTTTGATGTTCTCAGTTCAACAAAAAAGTTACATGAACTTTATGTCAATTTGATTAGAATAAATAAGTGACATGATGAATGGAGCCATTTCATCAAATTTACTCAGTCATATCCTGGTCTTGAGTGTCTTCTTGTTTAATGAGAACTTTGCAGACTTGCTTGGATCTTTGGCCGGCACATCGGAGTGAAATAGTTAAGGGTGTCATATTTCAAAGTCTTCAAACAAAAATGAGGTTTTAAAAATTTGCTACATTTCCTTTATTAGCCTTAGAAATTTTAATAGTGATTCTTTATTTAAGAAGCAAGACGATGAAATCAGGCTCTAGTCAGATTTGAGAATATGGAGTCATTGGTATGACTGTGAAGATTATTTAATAAAAGAAGAAAAAAAAGCCTTTTAAATAGAACGTTTATACGTTTTTATGTGTTGTATGTACCAATACTGATTCCAATTGTCTTTTTCTTTTTCTTTTCTGCAGGAGAGAGAATAGACTCGGATTCCGCCCCCCTCCCCCTCCAATCCCCTCGCACCTTGGACCAACCACAAGACTGGACGCAGAAATGCCTCAACATGAATGGGTCTTACCAATTTCGTTTTTGAATATTTTTGACTGTATATTGATGGTCATATCGCACTGAGTTGTCATTTTGTCCTTACCTTGGTGAGTCCCTCTGTTTCCTGAAAAAAATTTGTGTCACTTAGGCATATCCACACGTTAAAGAAAATAACAAAGTATTTACCTCAGCACAGGAGTAGTCTCTCACTTGATGTGGCAAAGTCTCATCTTCTGTTCTCCAAAGTAATTTGGCATATTTTATTTCTGAATATTTTTTGACGCGCTCCACCTGATGACTCAAAAAAAAATTCGTTTGCTTTAGGCAATTTTTTGAAGTTAGTAGAGACTTGTGTACTTGATGGTAAGATTCCATGCATCTCCCTCCACCTCAGAATTTTATTACGCATCTGGTGTCTCTATTTATCCCTTAATTTAAAATTTCGATTGCCATGAGAGCAGCTCCTGAAATAATTGGAAGTTCACTAGTTGGACCAATAGGGCACGCTGAGACATACTTTTCTAGGCTATATCCACACAGGTACACACGTGTCACAAACCGCAACCGCCACCGCATTGTAGCTGCACCGCCACTGCATCGTAGCTTCACCGTAGCCGCACCGTAGCCGAGCTGTAGCCGCGTTCTAGCTGCGCCGTAGCCGCGCTCTAGCTGCGCTGTAGCCGCGCTGTAGCTGCGCCGTAACCGAGCTGTAGCCGCGCTCTGGCTGCACCATAGCCACACCCCTGCTGCGCTGTAGCCGCACCGCCACAGCGCTGTAGCTGCACCCTAGCTGCACAAAACCACCCTAACACAGAAATAATAGACATACTGAAACGTCCCCGCACCTTAGCCGAGGCGTTGCCTTACCTTTGCCGCACCTTAGCCGAGCCGTTGCCGCACCTTAGCCGAGCCGTTGACGCACCTTAGCCGAGCCGTTGCCGCACCCTAACCGAGCCCTTGCCGCACCCTAACCGAGCCCTAGCCGAGTCCTAGCAGAAGTATGAACAGAGGGCACACAGAGAGAATACTTAACGCTGCCACAAAATGTGCAGAGCACACTGCCGATGTTTGGATAGATTTTAATTCCGCCCTCCTTGCCACAGAATGCAGTGTCTCTCCACAAGTTTTCGAAGCATCTTTTCCCTGCAGAAAAAAAAAACTGTCCATACAGTCATGCTTGCACCAACAGACGACAATGAAGCACCAGGCCCTTCCTCAGAGTCAGTGGACATAAACACAGCAGACCACCTACTCAAAGATACACAACAAACATTATCAGACCTACACTTTCAAGCCCTGAGCCTTCGATCGGGGCCTGTATCTTCAAAGTTGGACACAATTTCAGATGAAAACAAAATTACACCTCAAGCATACCATAGTACATCATTTATAGCTAACCACTGCCACAACTATCTCACATCAAAAGTCTACAAACTGCATCCATTGTGAACACCACACATACTTACACACAGAAACATCAAATTATGGATATGCCAGTAGTCACAAGGGACCAGTTCGATAAACTCAATGAAGCTTTTGAAGAAGTTCACGTTAAACCTTCACACAGTAAGCCCATCGCACAAGATGAAATACCATCAATAGAAATGGCAATTCACACTTACATGCCTCTGTACAAAACGGGTCTTTGCTAACAAAGTAATTCCCAAACAACACATTCTGGAACATCACTGCATTTCTTGGATAAGACAATAATTATGGTTTTGGGTTAGCTTTGCATGGAGAGCAAGGAGGTGAACTTCAGTGTCAAAATTGGAGAGAAGAGGACGAGGCATTCGCAATGAGGAGGCTCAGATGAGGGTCAATATGCCCTCGCAAATCTTGCAAACATCCCATGAACTTGCTGAGTGTGTACCAGCATCAAGAAAGCACAAAGCCTTGTGAACATTTCCAGTACGAATACAGCAAATTTTGTTCTTTCTTTATGTTTATGCGTGGTGTATAATGGTTTATGATAATATTAAACAGTTATAAAATAATATCCCGAAATCAGTGCCTGAGACATTATCCAGGATTACAGTACCTTCTCCCTTCAAACCACTGCAGCTATCACTGAGGACAGGCAAGTTTTTGACTTTCAATCACCATAAGTCATGTTATACAACGGTCCAGGAAATGAAAATTTTAAGTATGTTTTTTTTAATATGTGCCTGACAATATGTGCAAATTCTGTCTTATTTCTGCCATTATTTTTGCTTCAGTCGACAGATCAGCCTAGTGGGGGCTCAAAATCGTGGGGTATCAGACTCAAAATATTGGAATTCTGACTTAAAAAGTGCGTTTAGCGTCGAAGTTTACTGCGAATTGACACCAGATACTTGATATTTACATATATATTCTCGCCCAAACACAACGAAGTCTTTCTGTCTCTCTCACCCCAAAATGCGTTTTTGTTTTTTTTTCTCCCTTCAATCCTCACATACACATACACACATGCACTGCTTTGTACAGTGCCCTTGAAGAACCGCTCCTTTGTTTTGTATTTCACACTAGGTATCTACGGGATAATATGAAACGCAAGTGTTTTTTGTTTAATTAAGTTAGTGTAGCCTAGCTGAGTTGTTGTTCAACACTGATCTAAGTCCTGATCTCAATAGTGTGTAGGTATCTCATCCTACGACAATGTCTCATCCCGATCTCTCCGTGCCATCAGATCTTAAGATCGATCTGAACAGTATAGGGTCCCCTTAAGGCAAGCGTGCGCACATCGCTTTTGGTATTTTGGACAATTAAACTGAATGTTACTCAAAGAAAACGTGTTTTGGTGTTTTGAGCACGTCATTCTATCGAAAGCACAATTCGGATCAAAAACTCTCGTGAGTTTGCTATCCAGTTATTATAGCCTTTCCAGGATAACGCCAAACATAGTAAGATTTTTTTTTTTCGCTTTTTGTAAGTAGAAACACAGATCCCCTGCAACACTCCAGTAAGTGGCATACTGGAGGGATCTGGCGACTGGGACATAGTAGCCGATCTGCTAGGGTGGGGGGAATATCCCGAATTAATTAAGAGGTCAGGTATGAGGCCGGACATTGTGCTTTGCTCGAGGGTTGCAAAGGCGTACATCCTTGTGGAGCTAACTGTTCCGTATGAGACAAACATGGAGGAGCAGCACGAGTTAAAGATGGCTACACCACTCGGTGTAGACGGTAGATTTAAATAGAATAAGGTGTTCCATAAAAACAGTGGCACGATTTCTGAAAGGATCGGTATAAAGAGCACCTCTGGAGATAATCCCAGTTTTGGATGTACCTTCAAGAGGGTGGCACTGGACATTGTGGGTTCGATGGATCCCCCAAATGAAACAGGGCATCGGTAAATTGTGACGCTAGTGGACTACGCCACCAGGTACCCTGAAGCAGTCCCGTTGAAGAAGATAGATACAGACACAGTGGCAGAGATATTGATGGGCATCTACAGTCGTCTCGGAATACCGTAAGAAGTGCTTAGCGACCAAGGCACTCAATTTATTTTAGACTGCATGAAGGATGTGTAACTAACGATTACGCCCTACCATCCGATGTCAACGGTTTTGTGGTGTCGTTTAACGGAACTTAGCAGTGAACAGCCGAGACAATAGCACCGTTATATCTCCCTGCTGTTCGCCTACAGAAAGGTACCACAAGAGTCAACTCATTTTGCACTCTTTGACCTTCTGTATAGGAGGGGTGTCAGAGGCCCCATGAACATCCAGCCTGAGTTGTGGACCAAGGACATAGAAGAACCAGAAGTGAAGTCAAGCCATCAGTAACTATTTAATTAAACTAGAGACTGGGTGACACTTTGAAAATAGCTCACAAGAAACTGTCGAAGGCTCAAGCTAGGCAGAAGAAGCACTACGACAGAAAGAGCTAGCAGAGGAGGTTTTGTCCAGGAGACAAGGTGCTGGTGTTGTTGCCCACAGACACCTACAAACTTCTGATGCAATGGAAAGGGCAATACGATGTAGTTAAGGTGGTGGACCCGAACGATTATCGAGTGAATGTGAAAGGGAAAGAGAAAACACTGCACGCCAACCTCCTGAAGAAATACCTCTCCCGACAAGAATGTGGCATGTCGACAGACGTGATGGTTACAAGAATACAGTGGGGGCAGTCTACGACATGAGAGAAGAATTAGGAAACTCTAGCCAGTCAGTGAGTGCCGCAAGCATGGCAGTTGTTGAGGACTTCGAGGTTGATGAAAAGGATGTGTGTCTTGAAGACCTCCCTGAACTTGGAGTTTGGGGTCATAAGGAATGCATCAGCGACCTACAGTATAGCAAGCAATTGACCCGCTCCTAACTTTAAGAAGTGAAGGCTGCGCCATTGTCGCATGCAGAAATATTCAGTGATCGCCCTGGGAGCAGCAACCTGGCAGAACATTGCGTCAACCTTACATCTGGCACACCCGTTCGCCAGAGGCCGTACCCAGTGCCTTATAACGTTCGTGAGGCACTGAAGTCAGCGCTGGAGGAGATGGAGGCTATGGGTATCATCCGCAAGAATTCTTCACCATATTCATCGAGGGTTGTTGTCGTCAAGAAAAAAAAAAAAAAAACTTACGATCTTCGACCCACATCCGACGACGACCTTGGCTGAGGTCTTTCAGAATATGCAGGAGGACAAGTACTTCTCAAAGATGACCTTATTAAAGGCTAATGGCAGATTTCTGTGAGACCAGAAGATGTCCCGAAGATTGCATTCGTGATCCTTGACGGCACTACGAGTTCGTCAGAATGTCCTTCGGAATGATGAATTCTGGAACCATAATGACCCGTCCCGTGATGAAGCTGTTGAGGGGCATGGAGAATGTGATCGACTTTGTCGACGACATCGTAGTGTATACCAGGTCGTGGGAGGAACATGTAACGACGCTGAACGAACTATTCCAGCGGATGAAGGAGGCGAATCTAACAGCACGTCCAACTGCGTGTATCCTTGGGACAACGACTGTTGACTTCTTGGGTCATTGTCTCGGAAAAGGGACAATAGGGCTGCAGGAAGACAACGTCCCCAAGTTACGAGATGCTCCGAGACCCACGACGAAAAAGGAAGTGAGGTCTTTCCTCTGACTGGTCGTGTATTACCAGGACTTTATCCCATACTCCACCGCTTTGGCATCACCATTGTCGGACCTCACGAGGAAGGGACAACCGAACACAGTGGAATGGGGCGAAGCGCAGGAGAAGGCATACAGATCACTGAAGCAAGCCATTGCTTCCAATCCAGTTCTACCCCTGCCGAACTTGGAACCGACCTTCACTCTACGGACTGATTCTTTTGATGTCGGGCTTGGGGTAACCCTTTTACAGGAGGCCAGTTGTCGTTTATTCCCCAAAGCTTATGCAAAACCGTAAATTGCTTGATAGGGAAAAGAAATATTCGACCATGGAGAGGGAATGCTTGACCATAGTTTGGGGAAGACGTTTTCGTCATACCTCTATGGAAGACACTGTACCCTATAAACTGACCACAGACCTCTAAGGATTCTTAAATGCTTGTAAATTCAAATAAGGCATTGTCTTTACACAGTTTTTCTTTTAATCTTGTGCACATGAAAGGGTCCGAAATGTTGGTGCTGACTTTTTGAGTCGTATTGTTGATATGAGATTTGGCCCCCTGCATGACACCTGTGTAGATTGTAATGTTAATAGTCCATTGGGCGTTATTGGTGATGTGCAGATGTGTGGTCATCTCAATTTGTTGAAGTGCTTTGTTGCTGAGTACATTGATTTTGGTGCTACTTTTCACATAATATGTGTCACCAGTTGGCATTGTTTGATAACTTGGTATCATTGTATTGTTGAATCACATTTTATTTTGTAGTTACGCCTGAAAGGTGGGGGTTGTACATTAAGAAGATTTTCTGACATTGATGGGGTGTCCATGATACGTAGAGTATTTAAATTTTGTTTTCTGTTACAAAATTCTTAAAAAGGGGGGAGGGGGGCATGTGTAACGAATCATGTACAGTAGGCATGGATTAGCGTTGTGGTCTGGTAAGGTCCTATGCATATTCATGTAGTTATTTATAGCACAGGGTCGGGAGAGAATGTGTGTGTGTGTGCCGGTCTCGAAAGATCGAGGCGGCCCTAGCCTGACCTTATGTGTGTGTGTTTACAGTGTCACGTGTACACACCGGTCACTACGAGAAAGTACTTGACATAGAAGGGTCTGAGTCGACTGATGGGTATAAATACAGAGACCAATCAGTGAGAGAGGAGGAGGGTGTATAGTACGCCTAGTGTGTAGAATACAATAGAGTTCAGCGAGTGTGGTACGCACTAGTATTAGACTGCTGCCCTGTAATGTGTAATATTTTCGTTCATCTGCTTTGAATTGTGTATTATTCTTCGACGTGGAGGACTCTCGTTTTTATTTCTCCGCTATTGTGTTTGTCTCTCTGCATCCACCGCCTGATTACCACTTATAAGTCACGACCACATCTGTTCAACACTCTGAACTCGTGACAAATTCCACAAATGTTCTAGAGGAAACCAAACATCAGCTAGACACAGATTTATCACATGCTCTGGCAAAAATCAATTATCTTTAAAACATCATTGAATTCGACAATTTGTTTACAGCCAGACAGAATGAGTAAGAGGACATTAGAAGACAAAGTGATTTTTTTTATCTTTGTGAGAGAAATTTTCGTTTTTCGCAAGATTAAGTCAATAAAGGTAGATTTTAGTCACGGACATAGAAAACTCCAGATGAAATAGGCAGTAGTAACATCATCACTCCATTGGCACAGCAGGAAGTTCCGATCACTTCTAGTAAGGAAACCATTTTATGAAAGCATAGTTTTGTGATCCATCACAGCCTCTCAGTTAATCGGCAATCTCTGCCACAAATACATGCAAGCAAACACCAGCCTCACAAAAATATCTTATTTGACACATACTTGAGCTCACACAAGACGAGTCAGTAGTAACCAGTCACAAGTGACCAGGCAAATGTTTGACTCAATAGAAGTTATACTACCATTCTCACATTTGTCTCACACACTCGCAGAATAGTTCCGACAGAATACAATACAGTTAGTACGGTAATCAGAAACTCCGTGACACTATATAGAAAAGTAGTTCCACATAAAGAAAAAAATAAAATCCACATAGTTGAGTGTCATTAGCTTTCCATTCATAAGAATTTGGGATTTCCCACGACTTACTAGGGGAACAAGATGGGGAACACATCCATGCTTCCATCGCCAAAACTGGAAGGGCGGAACGATAGGCAGTAGTAACAAGGTTAAACAATCGACTTCAAGCTTCAGTTATTATAAGTTTTGTTATTACAACTACTAGTATTAACATGCATGAGTATTTAAAGGTTGTTATATTGTCATAGGGACAATAAATTATGTAAATATTAGTATACAGATACAAAGTCAATGTGTCAAATATGATTTAAAGCCCTGTTAGCTGAATTCTTTACAGAAAGTGAGTGGCATCATAAATCAACAACTCGGGCAAACCTTGTGTAATATGAATAAATCTTAGTGAGTTAGAAAATTAAACACGAGAGGTGTCCGTTCTTTAAAAAAAAAATCAAACTTCACAGTTAATTTTTTTGTTTATATATGTTTAAAAACTCATTATCGTTTCATGACTTTACCTTTGAATTACGAACGTATGTATACCACCAACTTCCCAATTAAATCTACACACGCTTAATCTCTGTGACTTCATCTTTCCAAATCATTTAACCCTTTTGATACCACGCCCATTTCCCCTTGCAGTGCTAAGATTACCACACGAAATTGCACTGCACTAGCTAAGATTACCAAGGGACTTTTTGAGAAATGTTTTGTCTGTACTCATTACTTTGAAATGCTTATAATGACCAAACTGTAAGTGATAGCATATATACATTATACATTTTCTGAAAGGTATTTGAATAAACTTTTCAAATAAAATATGCATGATATTGTGAACATTTTTTATTATGCAAATTAGCTCATTTGAATAATTATGAATAATAATGAGGTAACAATTTTGGAAATAAAACTAATTCAACACTGAATATAACTAAAATTATCAATGTTACTCACATTGTATGGCTGTCTAGTTATTATTTGCACTTGTGTTTAGCTGCACACTCCCCATGAAGACCTTTCTAGCATCTCACACACTGGGTTCTGGCCCTCTTTCGACCACCTCTATTTTTCCTATCACTGCACACTGAACAGTCCTTTTCTTTTTCACCTGGAATCTTTCTTATTCCTTTACCATCTGGGTTTCCAGTTTCATTTCTTTCTTCCTTAGAATCCAAATGTTCTTTACAAGAGCATCCACAATAAGTGCAGTGAATTTGTAGCGAGACATTTTCTTCCGATCTGAAGTGTTTTGTTTGTAAATTATGTAGGCATTTACAATCATTCTACTAATAATACTAAAAAGCACTTTTTTCCAGAATTTTACTGTCCTCCTTTCACCAATATATGCATAAAGCATCATATCTGCTTGATCAA
This sequence comes from Peronia verruculata, assembly GCA_038406235.1. Lineage (NCBI taxonomy): Eukaryota > Metazoa > Mollusca > Gastropoda > Systellommatophora > Onchidiidae > Peronia > Peronia verruculata. The sequence continues at coordinate 1,287 of JBCAUA010232373.1, read as the reverse complement.
TGCCTCCCATGTTGTGATTATATACATCAACCATTTTAGGTTTCAGTTCCGCAGCATCTCCGTCCGGTCCAGGATGCCTTTTCTGCACTTCCACATTTTCCGCATTGATTTTGGTAGAGAGAAGTAAAACTGGATTTTTATTTGTTTTCCTCTGTCTGTATGCAACTGCAAGTAATTCATCCTTACGAGAATAAACAGATTCTCCTACACCTACTTTCCCTTTTATTACCTGTGGCAACCCTTTGCAGTTACGGCGAATTGTGCCGGTAAGGTACGTACCACGACGAAAAAGATCTTGGGCAAGTTCAGTACTTGTAAAAACAAATTGTCACAGAAAATGTGGTATCCTTTTCTAAAGTAATTTCCCATTTCCATCAGTTTTAGGACTACTTTTTGTGTGAGGCCTTGTTCAGGTCCAGTATTGTCCCTCTTTCCTCTATAAACTGTAAATGCTAAGACATACCCCGTGACTGCTTGACACAGCATCCACAACTTGATTCCCCATTTATGGTGGTGCTTGTTGGGGAGGTATTGAATTAGTTGTGTTCTATTCTTAGTGCCAATTAGTGATTCATTCACACTGAGTTCTCTAGATGGTGTATAGTGTTCTCTAAAAACAGCATTTGTGTGATCCACAAGGTCGCTGAATTTCGCACATGGGTCATAATCGGCTTCCCCTGGTCTTGGAACTGTAGTATTGTCTTTCAAATGGAAAAATTTGAGCAAACAAAGGAATCTATTTCTTGCAAACACCTCACCAAACCAAGGTGTGACCTGACTTCTAATTTTTTTATTTTTTTTTTTTCCAGTAGCCTAAAAGTGTGGGTTTTCTAATAAGACCCATGTTGATAATTACAGCTAAAAAGGTCTTCATTTCACTGACGTTGGTTTCGCCAACTTTTTTCCACAAATTCAAATATGAGTGAGGTTTTGGGGTTGGAAACCTTGCAAAATGATGTCTTGCATATCTATTTGTTTCCCTTACAAAGGAAGCAAGTAGTCCAATTGTGCAAAAAAGATTGAAATAATCTATAGGTGCAGCATCAGGTGGTGGTACATTTTTGGGTCCGGCAAAAAATGATTTCTTACTTTCTGCGGAAAACCCCATTGAGTTTGTCCTGTCATCTGCGGAAAATGCCATTTTTGTGGCAAAAAATGTAAAAAAATGCCACAAAAAATGCAAAAAAATGCCGCAAAAAATGCCAAAAATGGAAAAAAATGCAACAAACCTGTCGCAGAAAATGCAACAAACGTTGCAAAAAATGCAACAAATTTGTCCCTGAATTC
>JBCAUA010232262.1:0-20572 GCA_038406235.1 Peronia verruculata | reverse complement strand
TTTAGGTCCTCAAAATCAACTTTTGACCCAAAAATGCATTCTACACTATCAGTAAGAGGTCAAAGAATAAAAATATCCCTAGAACGCAAAATCGACAATTTTGACCCACAACATCGATTTTCACTGCCGACCTTGGCCTTAAAGTGTCATTGCTTTTATTGTGTTTTTTATTGTTGGCTTGTGTTTATTTTTTCTTTTACTTCAATTTTTTTTTTTTTTTTGCCAGTCCGACCTTTTCCTCCCCTCTACTCCAGACAGGAATTTCTTTATATTGTACAGATGGCTAATGTGTAGCTATTAATTAATGTTGGCTTTCTGATTTGTGAAGTAATCATGTCATTTATTATGAATTACTCTTTTTTTATTTTGCAAACTTCAATAGCAAAGGCTAGAACCTCCATATATTACCTCTGGTATAGACCCTTATTTGCATGTAAGGTATTAGGGATGTGAACTTCTCATGTGATGAATTGTCCTGCTAGATGTTTAGGAGGATGAAATTATGGCATGTATATTATTTTCTTTTCTATAAAGTTTATCCCAAACATACGTATTGGACTTATTGTAAATATTTGAATAATTTATGCAGAGATTGGGGCATTACAGTTTTATAATATTTAGGTGACCAAAAATCAAGTTATGTATTATTTAAGTTAACAATTTTGAATGATCACAATTGCTACTGTAAATATTAATATTAAGTAGAAAAAAATATATTCTTCATTTTCTTTGTTCATTTTTTATTAATTCTTTTATTTCCTTCTCAATTTTCCGCCTTATGCTTCATAAAACTTTAGTTAGTCTATTGGAGTTTGTGATAATAGTTAACTCAGGTAGCTTCAAATAGATCAAACCACATCGGTATGGCATCTGTCCACTCTTGGCATAGTGAGGTTAGTCCGGGCATTGAAGAGATAGTTGCTTTTTAATTTTTCAACAAATGTACTTCGTGGATTCCTCAGTCTAGAGGAGAACCTTTCTTGTTTATACTTTATTAAGTTCTAAAGAAAAAGGGCATTGAGACAAGTGATATATTTTTCTACAGCATTGTGTTAGAAGTTGCATCTTGCTTAAAGAAGAAAGAAAGTTTTGTGCTGTTTCAAGGTGTAATTCATAACATGTATTTGTGTATCGCAGTTTGACACTTTTACCATGATGCACAAAGTCAGGGTTTGTTATGACTTTGTCACATGTTTGTTGGAAATGTAAAAAAGAAAAAAAGAAAGAAAATTCACCTCAAATGAAGAACCTGACTTTTTATATATATCTGTCTTTCATCGCCCTTTCAATGTTCATTTTCTTATTTTGATCTCACTTCTCGTTCTTCACAATGCTGGACATCAAGAGCCTAATGTGAGATGCACTCACCATCACTGTCTCTCACTACAATCTGGCGCTAAACATGAAATTTACCTGTGGTATTGTAGTACACCCTGCTTCATCAAACTAGTCCAAGTGGATTGCATGGGGTGATGGATGGGCGATGTGTACCACAAAAAAATATGTATTCGTGTTTTGTAGACTTTGTATACACATCAGAACTACTAACTGGTTTGGATATAATACTGGAGACAGTAATCTGTGTTTGAACTCTCACGGCTGTGTCTGTAATATCAGTGATGCCATGCCTGAAAATACATGCACTGGAAGGATTTCTTAACATATCAGTATATTTTTTATCTTTTTGGTTGGAAAAAAAATGTCCATCAAACCTGAATTAGTGGAGGTTTTATCATCACCATCATTGTTGATAAAATTGAAATTTTATTTTTGTATGCTAGTTTCTTTTTTCTTTCTGTGTTATGGAGCTGTTGAAATTTACTCAGTCACACATTGGAAATAAAGGCAAGCATTGCAGAAGGGCATAAAACGATTTTACATGTATTTGTAAAAATGGGAAAGATTATAATATAATGTTTTGCGCCCAGGGCAAATTAGTCAGAAGTCATGCCTGGCGATTTTGAGTTACAGCTGTTTCTTACAGTTTTCTTCTATTTTCCTACTATTGTACCAGTAGTTTTCTTTTTTTTTCAGGTTACAAAAGGTTAAGTTGTCATTTTGTAAAAAAAAAAAAAAGTAAAAAAAAATTAATATCTTTACCAGAAAATAGTAAAAAACAAGGGAAAAACAGCCGTAGATCTTTATCGCCCATTGCGACCCCTGACCCATTTCCCTGGACACAAGACATAGTAGAAATTTCACATAGCAAATTTTTCTGCCATTATTTTGAATACATGTATATTGTTTTGTCAGCTCTCTATACTGCATATGGGCATTGATATCTGATTATGAAAATGAAGTCTTCCTTTGATTGGTGATTTATTAACCATCACATCGCAGGCTATTCTCTATTGCACAAATTTACATCAAAAATCAAAATATCAGTTCTGAGTCAGACAGGGAAAAAAAAACTGAATAGTTTCATATACTGAAGATGTATCATATAATCTGTACTTTTACATTAGAATTGATGGTGACTGGCATTGTTACAAGGCTGAAAGGCAGGAATGTTTGTTGTCATTACTAAGATCATTATAGTGTATTATGTTTTTGTCATACTAATGAACCAGTTGAGAAAACTGATGCTGCAACTTGCTTTTCTTTGTACACTCCACAGCTGTTGAGTGTCATAAATCAACTTATTGACTTGTGATTGTTAGGAGCGTAGCTCAGGGATGTCAAATTTCCTACTTTAGTAGCATTTCCTACTTTTAGCTGTCAGTAATTTCCCTGTTGGCCCCAAATCTGGTACATGTATTTCTTACTATTAATGTACTGCAGTTTTACATGTTTACTAAAGAATATGCCACGAACTTTTCCTACTTTTTTTTTTCATATAGACAGATTGACATATATCCCTGTTAGTTGCATTTAGTGCAGATTTACGGGGAGAAAATTCAGATTCAGGAGTTTTTGATTTAGGTCCCCTCCTATGTTTTGGTATGAATAAATCTAGACTGTCGATGTATTTTCTTTCTATGTATTTTTAATTTTTTTTTTTTTTTTTCAGAGGCAGTGAAAAGAGAAGGAATACAAGGCTAACCTTGTGAATGTACTTGTATTAGTATGCATAACAAAACAATACATTAGCACTTTTCTGCCACATTATTAAATTTTTTTTTTTTTTTTTGGTCATGTTTACAGCTTAGCAGGGTAGTTTTCAAAAGTTGAACATAAATAAACATATGCACATTAGGACTTCCTTAACAAAGTGTGAAGGTTGCCTTACATACTAAATTGATTTCTTTCTATCTCAATAAGATATTGAGAGACACATGTATTTAATAGATTGTTGATCAGTAAGAGATACTTCAGTCATTTCTCATTGTAGAAACAGCTGCTCCTTACTTTTATTCTAATTCCCTTTTAAAGAAACTAAAGATTCCCAAAATTATAAACTAAATGGCAAGATAGTTCATAAGTATGTTAATTAGTCAACACGTAAAAAGAGTGTTTTGGGTTCTGGTATAACTAACACCTTACATCTGTTAAGTTGCAGTTGACTTTCTTTTTTTTTCCTTAATGAAATCACATTATTGTTCACCATTAATTTTATAATAATTTTTTGTTGCAGTGGAAATTTCCCTTGTCAGCCATTTTTTTTTGTTTTTTGAAAATGCAGTAGAACTAGAAGGGCAAACTAGCCCAACAACAAGCTTAGTTATGACCGAGACATACTCAGTTGCAGAAAATGGTGCCCAGGCTCACTGTGTATAGGACTGACAAGGATGAGATCCTCGTTTTGAATCCTTTCTTTATGAGACTTAACTCTTTAAGACCCAAGTGTTTTTTTTTCTGCTATTTACCAGATTTTTTTTTTTCTGGATGAAAGAGAATTATGTATGGCATTCTAAAATCCTTGTTCTAATGATACTATCAGTGAAAACATACAAGTGTTATACATTAAATTGAAGGAAATAGGATGGGCAAGTGAGGAATTCAATCCCAAAACAAAGTAAAGCAGCAACAAAAATAGTATATTTAATTATCAACTCACCCCATGTGAGTGTTGAACACAGGCATGTCAAATTTCCTACTTTAGTAGGATTTCCTTCTTTTTGGCTGTTAGTAATTTCTCTGTTGGCCCAAAATCAGGTATTGTTTACCACTAACATATTTCAGTTTTACATGTTGCTAAAGATATTGTCAGGAACTTTTCCTACTTTTTCATGTAGACAGATTGACATCCCTGTGAACAATCTATTTGTAATCTAGATCTAGTTTGATTGATAAATCTGCTATATGGACCAGTGTCACTACTCAAACTGCTTTTGTCACTTGGTCTAGATTTATTGGAGAGTCTATTACTACTTCTTTTCTCCTCGTCAGTTTCTTGAAACAGTTGGATGCTTCAGAATGCATTAGTAAACATTGTTTTGGTTTTCCAATCCTCATGGGTTCATGACCTCAGAAAAATATAGATCTAAACAAATCCAGAACACAGTGTGAAAGTAACTGAATGTCTAGCAATCCAACATTGAAAATCCAATGTTATCACTGCTCTACAAGATGAACAAGTTGGATTGGAAATGATGTCAAGAAAAATATGAAATTCTGGAGCAGAAACATCAAATCTATGGTAACTGTCACCAGATGCTCCTTCTGTCTGCTGGACATTGTGGCTGAAACTATCAGATGGTCCTACCAGCTTTCTTCATGTCTGAGATTGACAGGATCCAGAAATTGTACCTTGGCCAATTTTCATCCTATTTTGTTAAGCAGTCTGCAAATTTCTCTTATGAAAGTACATAACAATAGAAAAAAAAAGAGAAAAAAAAAACAGATCTTCTCAAATGCAAATAATACATTTGTAACAGTGAAATTTTGTTGAATGTGGAGAATAGGTTCTAGAAAATCTTCAGCCTTTAAAACATAATTTTTCATATTTTGATCTACTATATATTGGAGAATGTTTTTTGAATGTGAGTGCAATTGATCTGAATAATTATATGCTTCAGTCTCAGAAACTGAAAGTAGATCAGGAGCCTAAAATTTTGCTATGTCGATGTTTATCTGAGTTAACATTCTGAATTTGAATGAAATTCAAGAATAAATTCAAAACTGGAAAGAATCTTATGTATTTTTAAAAAGTTTTTATGTAGCAATGAGACCCAGAAGTCACGGAATTTCAGTGGGCATTATTTTTGGCTAGCCTATTACTTTCCTTTGCCAGACACAAGAGGTCTTCAAGAAGCACAATAGAGAGGGGACAAAATCACCTTTGCTTTCTTGTCTTGCATGTAAACATCATGAAAAATTCTGAAAAAGACATTACATAATTTTATCATGCTTTTATTTACGGTTCATCTTTCCTTTTTTGGTTTTCTTGTTCAGCTTTTCTTGTGCCTGGCAAAGGTAAGTAATCTGCCTGGTCAAAAACAGCTCTAACTGAATCGTAGAGTTAGTCATGAATTGTAACAGCTGGTGTAGGCAAGGCTATTCTATATATGCATGTACCACAACAGGATACCCTTGCTGAAATATATAGTAATTTGTGCGTATATATATATCTTGTTTGTAATCCATGTATTGTACCAATATCTAATCTAAGGGAGGAGCTATCCTAAATTTTGTGAGAAATTGTGATAATGATGTTTTCATTCCACATGCCTCGAGGAAATACATGTATTGTGGCCTGTCATATTTTGATGTAAAATCTATTTGTTAAATCTTTTTTTTGTTTTTTATTTCCTCCCTTGCTTTTTTCTCTCTAAAGGGTCCTACACACTTCCAGTCCAAACGTATTGGTTCTCAAACAGTCTGCACAACCACTTTGTTCCTGCCATCCCTCAGAGATGTCAAATTTCCTACTTTAGTAGGATTTCCTACTTTTTGGCTGTCAGTCATTTCTTTTTTGGCCCCAAATCTGGTAGTATTTATCATTAACTTTTCCTACTTTCTCATGTAGACAGATTGGCATCCCTGATCCCTGCACATGTTCACCATACAGTTCTGCCTGCTGAGCACTACACTAGTATCAGGGGATGAGGACCTTTATATTGAGATATTTCTGTCGTATAGAAGAAGAGTTAAAAAAGGGATATCTTGCGCACTTTGCTAAATTTGGTATACTGAACTCAAAAATGATTTGATGAACTTTTAAATTGTTTAAACACAGCCTGAATATTTGGCAAACTGACAGTTTTGAATTGATTTCAGCATTTTTGGTCATCCACTTGTGGTTTACTATTTCAGTTACAGCTGTCATTTGCACTGAAGTTTGTAGATCCCTTTTACTGACAGTGATACATCAAGGAGTGGTGTTGCAGATTTGGATTTTATGTCATTTTGTACCTGAAGTTGCTAGGATTTTTTTCTGTGTCTTTTTTCATGTTTTGTTTTTGTTGGTGATTGTTACTGAATATGCCTTATCTTTTCATCCCTTTGTGTTTTTTTTACAAGACCAATTGTTAAAAGGGGCATTCACTTCTTGAATCTGCAGTGCCTGTGAGTTTTGATTGAAACACATCCGTTTGGGATACTAGACTTCTCAAAGTGAACATAAACGAGACTGAGGCAGTTTAGTATGGTAGTTAATTTGTGCATGATTTCTGGAAAAGAAAAGAAAAAAAAAAAGCTCACAACTCCTGAAATCCATGATTTCCATAAGGAGAAGTTTTCCCAAGTCTGCATGAATGGGACAAAGAGGAAAGATGCATCTTTATAGAATATGAAGACATAGTTCCTCATTGATTGAATTCATGGCTGACTATATTTAGCACTTTTCAGGAGCAGAGCATCGAGATCTTTTTTTTTTTTTTAAAATTTGATGTGTGAACTGACAAATGTGTCATTGTTCAGATAGACCTTTCATAGGTGTGGTGGGATAACTATTGGTCATGAAAGAAGTTATTCTCATTGTCATTGTTACATGTAGCAGCTGTTTACCATGCTTATGCACCATTATATTTAAGAAAAGGATTCAAGCAAGTGTGCATGTTTATTATTTTCATGAAGTTCCATCTAGTTTGCCAGTTATAACAGTGTTACTAGTTAGTATTGTTAGTTTAATTTTTTTTTCAATATGGGGTTGAAGATAGAAATTCACGGTCTTTTGTGAACCAATGAATTGTTTTACTCCCGAAAGAAAATCCTATATTTTGAAATTACTGTCATTACAATTACAATTGTATAAATGCTATGGCTTTGTGTTGTGTTTGGTTCCTATGGCTTCAGCAGTCTGCATCACATGATGTCATATATAATGTGAATATCATTGCATGAAGTCCAGTTATGTTTTAGTGTGAGCTAACCGAAATCAAAAGGTGAGAACTGCTGAAGTTGTCACCAGAAACATTTGTGTATTTTGCATACAATGTTTTTAACATTGATGTTTCACCCATCAACAGAAACATAAAAATGTGGCATGTACGACCATTGGCAGCTCAGCACATCTCTCTCTCTTTTTTTGTCTTAAATTTATCATAACAACAACATTTCCACATGCACAAATTTTGAGGAAAATTTCCCGCCAGAAGGTCTCTGTCATAAACACTATCCAACACTGCAAAAACTTTTCTTGCTCTCCATCAGTAAAACATCTACTTCTTGTTCCCGTCTTGTTTTTAAAATTTAGCTTAGTTGTTTTTCTTAGGCTGTAGTTATTCTCTTAACTTCAGATTCCAGCTGCCTTACAGTGGCTGTCCTAGCTTTTGGTTTTTCATTGTTTGTGGCAGTTGGTATTCTTTTAGAAAGAAATAACTGGCTGCATAGCAAATATTACCACATCAAAAAAAAAAGTATCTTGTTAACAAAACTGAATGGAAATGATTTTGCTGATCATAGAAATAGCCAGAGATACAGTGGACATTTTCTCTTCACATTACAAACAATCATCGTACATTGGCCCAGGTCAGTGCCAGGTGTTTTGAGAACTGGACAAAAACCATTCAGTGCAGAGGGGGCTTACAATATATTAACATCAACAGTCACAAACTGTGTAAGTTAAAAATTAGTTCAAGGTATGTATTTTTGTCTTAAAATATCCCTTGGAAGCTGTATTTCACAATGCCTTTATGTGGTGCAAGTTCACAGGCAGGAAACTCAAATACAGCATCACACAAAGTGTGCATGTCAGTTTTCCAGCACACTTTTCACACCAACACTGCATCTTTCAGTTAATCTCACAATCAAAAGCAAAGTGGTGCAAATCGTGTAAGAATGGAGTTGACAGAAAGCATGTCACCTTTTATCATCTTTTTGGGGAGTGCAACATGTGTCTGTCTGATTATATGGATTAGGATAAAAACTAAAGTAACAATTCATTTGGATTCTGAAATAAAATGTCAACCTGTTCAAATAGCGTGTTGACATGATTTTCTGTTTTCTTGAAAGTTGTAATATTAGACCTCCCCGGTTTGTGGCTGTTACCATCAATATATTGTTATGTTTATATAGCTGATGACATGGAAGCATTAATGTCCACTTCACTGGTACACTAGTTTCCCTTTTTCTGTCCACTACTGATCCCCATCCACACTTGGTCCTGCCAGCTGTGGGTGAGGCAACCAGTACCCGTTCTCTACTCTCTCACAGGCAATCAGAAACATTGGCTGTTACTTAGTGTTCCTTATTGTTATACATGAACAGGTAGATTATACGCCAGATTTTCGATTCTTATGGCTAGGTCATCTGCATCTATCAATAGATTCTGTGTAAAGATGCAAAACGCTAGTCAATGGTAGAACAACAGATCAAAGGGGAAAAGGGGTGAGTTGGTGGTGGGCTGGCTGTGGATGTATCATGTAGTTCCTCCTGCACATGAGAGATCACTTTTTGTAGCAGTGAAATGATTAAGAAAGCAAAATGAGGATTGCTAGCTTGTTACTGTGTGATTATATTATTACAGCTGATAACTCTAAACCTAGAACTACTATGGCTTCAGTGATCATGACATGTGTTGATCCTATCTTTATGTCACCATCAAAGCTGAACAAAAAGCTGAACTGAACAAAAGACATATTTTCTGTAAAGACTATTTATTTTCCTACTGTGTAAAATAGTTAAAAGGGTAGTTATAAATATCTGTTACATAATATGACACTAGGAGAGTAAGATGACCATTATTGAACAAAAAAAAAAAAAAAAATCCTCAGAAAATTTTAGAGGCGAAAAACAATACAAAAATAACAAATGCATTTGTCATTTATATTGTATAATAATAAGCATTTAATAGTGGTAACTGCTTGTAGTAGAAAAGGTAATTCCTCCAAGGCACTGATTTGCTTCTCTGAGGAAAACAAAACGATGAATTAAAAAATATATGAAACAAAAAAAATTGGAAACATTCCACGTGTAAAACTGATTGATTATTTGATTACTCTTTGCTGTTGAAAAACCAGCATAGTTCACACAAAAGATTGTCCCACTATTGTGATCAAAATATTACAATAATCTTTTATCGTACTTTCAAGACATGGAAAAATGTTTTAGTGGTCTGAGTTTTCTTGGATTTTATGATCCTTTTCAGAAAGTCTTCAGTCTGTTTTACAGGATCGGATTTGATGAATTTCAATTACAGAAATACGCACAAAAGCTTTGAATTATTGCATTATAGCCAATTTCTCACATTATTTATAAAATATCTTTACAGTAAAGATGTAAAACTTTTCGTACCTTATCTTTCTAGGAGTCATGAACTCTCCCCTTTTAAATTACATGAAAATGTCACTCAACAGCTGTAATAGTGTATTTTTCACTTTGATTTTTTATCCTTTTGATATAAGCAGAATCATCTTGAGACACAAAAAGGTTGATTTTATTTTGGAGGGGAAGAGGACAGGGTGTCAAATCTGAGGCCAGAATTTTGCCTTTGGAGTATCACAATATCTTCACATTTGCTCTTAAACTATGACATAGGAAAAGTTACAAGGTGAAAACATTTAGTGCATGGGATCAACCAATACCAAATTCATGAACTATCCTCAAAATATAAATATCTGGAGATAACAGACTTACCAGCACAAAAAAGAGGGACACAGATTTCTGGTCAAAATCAGCTTAGATTAAACAAAAAAAAAAAAAAAGCAACAAAAAACAATGCTCATAGTGATCAATTTTTAACAGTCTCATTGAAAATAATTATGAATAGTTGGGTACAAGAAATATATTAATTAAAACGTAAGTTTTTAGAGGCATTATTACATGTATTTGTATGTACAATTCAATTTCTGAACATTCAAAGTGTTCAACAATAGATTATCACAACAATAAACTGATTAAAAATAAAGATCTTCACATACATTATAATGCTAATGCATAAACATTACTGATGATTAAATTGTAAAAATGATGATTGCTAGTATCACAGCCAAAGTTGTTGGAACATCAACACCAATGTTGTTGAACTCTAATATCAAACATAATTGAATAAATCAAAGAAATCATGAATGATCCTCAAACGTAAACACAATCATACAGATATTTAATATCTACATTCTCAGTAAAATCATTGCTGGTATCTCATTCGTTCTTCCTCTGAGCTTCTATGCATGTCTCACAAATCCATCTCATGTGAAACTTTTCAAAATCCAATTTCAAGTCTTTTAAGACTTACCAACTTGAAAAACAATTGCAGACTACAGAAGGGGTGAGCTATAATGACAGAAAAAATATTTGCAAACTATCAAGCCTTACATTGGATTTGAATCAGCCAAGTCTTATGAGCTTGTCCACAGATGAGTTGGACAAACATAGCAGTTTAACTCTTTAAACCTCAGCACATCATAATAAATCTTATTCAGGGTTAGGGATGGCTTCAGAACGGTTTCTAAAACATTGAAAGCTAAAACTTGGATGTTCTATTTTGCTAACTTGCTCAAGTATTTTTTCAGGCCACAGATCTTGAAATGTAGACCAGTTTTCTACTCAATGGGGTATCAGTCACATGATCCTGATGTCTGCTCAGATGCTGATTTGTGTAAATGCTGCGTACATGGCAGGCAGCTCTGAATCCAGGATGAGCATTCGATGATATTTACATCCCATGTGCACGTATAAACAATGTGCTGGTGATGTTTCTTGGTCATGTGACCAACCTTGAAATACCTCATTGATCTCATGGTACAGATATGGAAATTCAAGTCTGTCCCAGGACATTGCATGTACTATCTCTGTGCTTGGAAAGCTGATCCTGACCTCAGTGGCTTAAACGAAGACTGTAAAGTAATTTTTCACAAGGTGACATTTCCCCAGAGTTAGGCCCAGCTCTGATCAGTATAGTTATGATTTTCTGCAAAACACAAATACATACAATATCCCACTTGCTAGAACTTTTTATCATGTTTTAAATGAATGACTGGCATTGGTTTTAAGAAAAGAGAAAAATATCACAAACTGGAGACCTAGGGAAAGGTTGCCAAGATCATGAAAGACTTTTCGGGCACCAGTATCTTGAAACTGAAATGATTGTTACACAGGTTGAGAACTTGACGACTTCAGTTCAGAGATGTCCTGAGATATTCACACAAGATGAGGTGTTAGACATCAGAACTGTGAGCTAGATTAAGTGCTGCTTACATCCAGAACTAAAACCAGGCTTATTATCTTGTTACCCATGGACAAGACTTATTCTATCTCTGCCCATTTTTACTGAAAGGTAGGAATCACACATGCTTTACTGGTACCTCAATGACAAAATCATTTAAATATAGCTTCTACTCATGAAACAGATTACTTTGAGCACAAGGGTAAACTAAACAAGTTAGGCACAAAATTGGTCAATTGAGGTAGGCCAATGGCATTTTCAAAAGCTTATTATCCAGTAAGAAACTTTGCCATATGATATATCCAAACATGGCTATTCATCAGGCATGAAGCAAACCAAGAAAAACCAGCCAGTCTGTCAGTCCCAGCATTGTCCATATATTTGTTCAATTGCGTAGAATGAATTTTTAAAGTTGTGAGAGACAAAAGAATGAACATCTTAACAAAACATTACCATCCACTTATCATTTTCATTCCCGTGAATGATTCACTGCAACACAGGCCACGAGCAACACCACATGTCACCTGGGACCTGGGACTGCCAGCTTTGCTGCCAATCCAATAAAATCTTTAACTCTAATGGTGTCAGCACAAACTTTGGGAATGCCAGAACTTCTAAAATAATGGTTCAAAGAAATCACTGTTTAGTTCTCATAGCAAAATAAGACAAGCCTTCGGTTACTTCGGTGTTGAATATAATTTAACAAGTAATTCATATTATTATTCATTATATAATGAGCAAATACAGATCCGTCCCTTGATAGTGAGAGTCAACATTTCACATTCAACCATGCAGCCCATATAGACTGCATCTGTTTTCCTTGACAAAGGACAAAAGACAAACTTTGGCTTCAGTGGTGACAGGAAATGATGGAGCTCCATCCAATATTTAACCACAGTCTGAAATCGCTGTGTTTTATTTTGGTGTGGATGAATAAAATGCAATGATTCTTTAGCAAACCAACTTTGACAAGACCATGTATTAATATCACAATTTGATTCTCCCTATCACCATAAAAATCACCTTTCAAAGACCCACATAATGTAACAGTAATCAAAAGGTCAGTTATACATGAAATTCTAATGTAATAAAAACAGGACCTGTCACCAAAAAAAAAAAAAAAGTCACAGTCCAAAAAAACAGAAAATTACTTTGGGAAAAAAAGATTAATGAAATAGAAACAACTTTGCTGATGCGGCACTATAAAGAATAATTAGTATCAGCAAGCAGTGCTCCATAACAAACCTAGCTACAATGCCTACAGTGGCGGTAAAATCATACAAAATATTATTTCATGGCTTTTCGGATCCTTGTATGACCATCTACATAAAATGTGTCATTAAAATGCTTTTTAGTTTAAAAAAAAAAAGTACCCTGCTAAAATGAGAGCAAATAATAGGCAATTTTCTTTCTTTCATATTAAAATCACTGGCAAATATTCTCAAGGACAACAATAATAAGACATAAAAAATGTATACAAAAATAAAGCAGTAGTGCAAAAATCAGTAAATCAGTCAGTGACTATTCATTTTGCTGCCTGCAAATATATTACAACTGACATAATGGAAACTCACACAGATGCACATGTAGATGATATGGTTCAACCACTCATCCTGTGACGTGCTCTAATCCACTTGGCCATGATGTGATAAATTTATGATAATTGAAATTTTCACTTCTTGGGCCTGAAACTGCTCAGACTGCAAATGTTCAGCCAAGTTTGCTAGACAATTGTCTTTCTATATCATCTGAAACTATCATACTCAGCCATGTTGTGCAGCAACTGCAACTGTACACACATTTCTTTTTCACTTTATATTGAGGTTCAATCTTATATTAATCTGTATCTTAGCATTTTTTTTTTTTTTTCATCTAACAATTTAAAAATTCTTCCTACCTCAGGATTGCTAGCAATATTGGATACAGTATCAGCTAATATTTCACTGATCCTAGAATCCCATTTTAAAGGAGGTAACAGACCGATGTGTTATATATACCACTAATAATTTGGAAAAAAAATAATGGACAATTCATTTCTAAGTGCTTGATATTAATGATGACAGAATCCCATTTCAAACAGCATTCTTAACTTTATCAGCAGGTTATAATGCTGCCTATTTTTCCAATATCTGCTCTAAACTTTCATAATCCTACATCAACCACTAGGATATTTTTTTTATCATTATATAGTCAGCAGAGTGGCCTTGAAGTCCTCATAAGCAATCTTCTGGCTCTGACTTTTGTCAAAGATCTGCAAAATGTCAATGAAATCCTGGTCGGACAAATTGTAGCCAAGCATAATCAGAGATTTCTTCATCTCGTTCTCCTCAATAAAACCACTGTGGTTGAGATCGAAGGATTTGAAGGACCCTCGAAGAGTTTTGTGCTTTTTCAACAACTGCAAAAGAACAAAGATAGGAACATACCAGAATAAAATTTTGTCCAGTTTACTTCTCTTAAAGCTCTATCATAATAACATACCTTAGAATAAGAAAAGCTAATTATGAAAGAAAATTTTTAATTGTATGATAGAAACATAACAGTGATATTCTCATTAACCTACAAAAAACAGAATTTCATACCAGTCAAACAAAGTCATTTATGCTTTCTCTGTCTTCTCTTTTTCGCAAATGTACCATTCAGATATTTGTCTTTATATGAAGACAAAGCCACAAATACACCACTATTTTAGAACCTCCTGTCACAGATTTTTGAAATTCTCTTGTTTCTGCAGACATGGGTCATGAGCACCTCTATTCCCATGAGGTGAGGTAAAGACATTTTATCTATGTAAATCTGCACAGTTTTGTTTTGGGCTCACTAAAACAGTTTTGGCAGAGATATATTTCGATGTCCAACCAGTGTGAAACACCACAATATCAGAACCTCTGGAAAGAAGTGTGTATATGATACATACTCACACCGCTGCAGTAAAGATTTAAACAGCTGAATATTGTAGTCTTAAAGACACTTCTGCCTTTGAAGCTGAAGGTACCACATGAATTTTATATTAAGATTTTCTAATTCCAGTGCTCAACTGCTGCCCAATATCCACTTCAGTGGCACAATCTCTTTGTGACTCTTCCTCTCTGAACTTAACCTAATCATGATTTTAACTTTGCCTTTGGTGAACACCTCTCTGTTTCCTTTTGCGCTGTGTGACTATATGTATTTGTGCTGAATCAGATCTTGCATTCCTTCACTCTTACATCACTTTCTGCCCCTGCAGGGGCCCGGAGTTTATATGTAGGTTCTCTACTCCCATCTGCAGGTGGTGTAAGCCTGCCATTGGTGGGGTGTTTCCCATGGAGTGCCATTCTAGACATTTCAGGAGAGACATCTCTCTCCTTGCTCCTGTCTTTCTTTCCTCTCCTCTTCTTGACATGTAAACGTATCTTACTGTGTTTGACACAATATAGCCGTAATTGTGCTGATGTGTCGTTAAACCTCAACACAACAACACAACATCACTTTCTCACCACCTCACCTTGTTCAGGCAACAACTTTTAGTTATGATCAAGTATTCTGGTACACAGAACAGCATTATTCTTGATCATATTGATGCTGCCAGTTAAAGCGAATCCTGAACTTCAGAATCATAATGAAATGAATACTATTTAGATATTTAAAAAAAAAAAAAAAACCCAGGCATAATGTTAACTCATTGGTTAGTTTGAATGACGGAAGGATAAAAGTTCACCTGATGAGACACATGGCAACAAAGGAAGTGCCCATCACAATACAGAGTACTTACAATTCCTTTCAGTTCAGACAAGAAGTCACAGACTGTGAGAGCCATGGAGGTTGGGCCGGCCTGAAAGAAGATATGAAACAACACAAAGTGACACATTTATGTGTGACTTGATAAAATATTATTTTAGATGAAAGTGCAGATGATAAAAAGACAAAACTGTTAAAAACCATCTGTACCATTTTTCAGACGGTTATAATATTGCAAAGAGGTCATATAATATGGTCAACGGTTCAGTCTGGGTATCATTTACAGTTATCAATAAATATAATGACTTTTACACATGAGGATTGGGAAACTTGCTTCGAATTATTCACTCCTAATGCATGCAAATAAGATAATTTTATCCAACCAAGGAAAACAAAATTAGTGATATGAAGAATCAAAGAGATTTCAGTGACCAGATGAAACAAAATGTACAAACATGAAACAATATCAACAGCACTTTATATAATCATTCAATTAAAAACAGGGAAGAATATATAAGCCAGCCACCCAGTAGAGTGTATTTCACCAGAC
This sequence comes from Peronia verruculata, assembly GCA_038406235.1. Lineage (NCBI taxonomy): Eukaryota > Metazoa > Mollusca > Gastropoda > Systellommatophora > Onchidiidae > Peronia > Peronia verruculata. The sequence goes on along the minus strand of JBCAUA010232262.1, from coordinate 4,817 downwards.
TTAGCCAAATCCTTTATGTTAGAAGAAGCCTCCTTAAAAAGTTTTTTTTTTTGTTTGTGTGTAAGTTCAGCAGGCTTACCCATTTTAATTTTTAATTTCTGGAATTAAATCTTGCCACTTTTACACTGGTTCTGAGAATTGGGAGGAGGGGGGGGAGGGAGAGAAAAAGAGAGAGAGAGAGAGAGAGATTTCACCTTTCTGTGCAGCCTCTTGGTGTGAATGTTGAAAGTATAGGGACTGATTTCTGGCCCAGGTGCGTACTTCTTCACTGCATGGAGAAAAGAAAGGTAGTGGAACCAGCCATTGCCATGCAGGTCAAAGAAATTACACAGCTCATCCCTCTCAAGTGTGGATAGAGGGAACTTCATCTTGAAAGCAATGTCCTGAGGAAGAAATACAAGAGGTTACTACTTGTAGATCAGGTTTTGATCTGATAATTGTAAAACTCCTGGACATTGATGGTAAGAGTATATCACATTCAAATAATATTACATCATTTATTTAGAAGGTGCTGCATTCACTCATATTGTATAACAAAAACAAAAGAAGCAGATTGTTTACACATTTGATTTCTGTTCACATATTCACTGATTCAGTTATGACACAAAACTGGAATGTCAGAGCTGATCCCAACATGTGAAAAAGAGATGAAAAATCTAAAAGAAAACCAGACAAGTGATGACAAATATTGAACATGAATATAAGATTATTCCAAAGAGTTGTTAGATGTGGTCTGCTGTTCAAAATAATTTCACAACAGAACAGTACCAAACACAGACCAATAAGATGTTCTTACCCTCATATCTTGCACGGAAATGGAAGAATAGCCATCACGATCCAGGCTGAGGAAGATGGAGTACAGAACATCCCATCTTTTCATCACCTGGACATAAGGAAAGAAAATTGCCAGAGATCATTCATTAACAGTGAATGATTACCGCCATACCGTGCCGAACAGGATATCAAACACATTCATAGAAAAAAGCAATCAACAAATGATGTCAGCCGACAAATAAATTTATAATCAATTTAGAAAACGCTGTGTTCAGAATTACAAAAGTATACTAAAGATTGCTATAGTTAATTTTTTTTTCATAAAAACCTATTTTGGCGCCATGGCGTAGATACAACAGGATGGTCTGTGACTGTGTTTTGGTAAAAAAAAGCCTTGAGAAAAAGACCCAAGAAATTCCTTCTTGCATGTCTCTGAAGGCTGCCCAATGCCCATTGGGTCAGAGCAACTTTCGCTAACACACTGTGAAAAATACAAATATATAGCAATGTAAGAGAAGAAAAAAGGACATCGGTGCTCTTAATGAATTTCAGTAGATGAAAGCACACATGTGTTGTTTGTCTATCAATGTCACACAAAAGTATTTGAACAAACCTAGGATCTAATTTTGATTGCATATACAGTCTTTAACTTAATCTGCAGTTTCTTACCAATTTCATCCTGCTCACCACTGGCTAGATTTTAAAGTTAAACAATAACTTCACTCCCAGCCTGCTTTGTTAAGAAATTAGATTTTAATTTTATAGCAAACAGAGTAACTATTAATAAAAAATTTTACAATATTATTTTTCATTTCGCCTCTCAACTTCATATCATCACAGAAGCAACCCATCACAATGTTGTTTTTACTTACACCCATCAATAACAAATGATGAGCTAATGTTAATATAGAAGCCAAAAGCAAATCCTGAAACAAAAAATATATTGCTGGACAGGATAAATTGTCTATGGTGAATTCACTCTCAGATAAGACGCACTAACTTGAATGACGTACATGTAATGGCTGGTGTCACACTTACATCATCCTTTACTTTGGTGATCAGGTGTGTCAGTCTACTTTCCTTGGCACTACCAGCAGGGACGTGCGGACGAGGTATCGATGATAGTGCTGGGGCTGTGCGCTGCCGCTCAATTCCTGCCTTCTGTGGTGTCTTTGCTGTAGCAGGTTTATCTATGTCCAGCAAAAAAGAAAACCCATAAACATTGAGGTAATAAAAACAAATCGCATGTATTGCCATAGTGTACAGCGACGACCGTCTAAAAGTCCAGTCACCAGTAGACAAGAAAAATCAGTCTCTTGAGTGGACAAAGCCTCTGACACACTGAAAGGTTATAATGTAACTCATTTGACCATTGTTTTGACTGCTAGAAGTACATATAGTTGTTTGATCTCTGCAAATACAAGCAGCTTCTTCATTGTGTCTATGTCTATATTATACTAAACAATTTGAAACCTGTCATTGTTTACAATTTCATCAATAATGCCCAACTTCTTTCAAACATTGAATGAATCTCTCTGCAACAGTATCATTGTTGAATGGAAACATGATATGGGTAATTACACAAGTAGCTTAAGTGTAAGTTAGCTGCTGATTGAAATCAGCCTGACTGTTTGAAGACCAGTGCTAAAAACTGACCAGTCCAGAGGCTAAACTCATTTGTAACTCAAGAAATCAATCACATGTTGTCCCACCTGTTGTCAAGCAAGGAAGTGATTACTAACTAGTCCAGGTGTAGCTTGATTACAGATTTAAGATGTGTATCCACCATCTCCCCCACCTTGTCTCCTTGTTCCCTCTACTCTGACCATTCTATTGTACACCTAGTGCTGTGCATTTCACTCATGAGGCCAATCTGATGTGAAATAACAGCTTGAGTAGCCATGTGTCTTGGCCTAGTTCTGGTATTTTACATGGATTTTTCTAACTAGGAGAAGGTTCTTAGGCAGGTAAATTTTAGTGAAAAAATTCTGTTGTGCATTAGAGGTGAGTTAGTAGGCAGACCAAGCTCCTAGGTGGTGAGTCCTTGAATGGGAACCATTGGACTATTGTAAGAAAAAAGTGCATTCAACAGAAAATTCAACTTTGCTAAAGAAGTGTGCGGGAGTAATTTGAGAATATAAACATCAGCTGAGCTACCTGAGGCAACAGGTGGCTGTGGAGTTCGCTGTTGCTGTTGCCCAGGGCAGAAAGTCTTCACCAATGTGGCATAGCCAAGAGTGTTATCTGCGGCTGTGTCCAGAGTGGCCCACAGGTGGTCCAGGTCACTGACGGTCAGAGTGATGCCACACCTGAGGAGAACAGTCAATGTATTTCTTAATGATCAAATTGTACCTCCTGAGCAAAAATAAAAAAAATCAGACCCCACTCATGCTTGGAAGTGACATTCAATGTAGTATTCTATGAAATGACTGTAAATCTCAAAGCAATGACACATACGTTTAAATAACGACATAAAACATAATTACATAGTACTCCTGCAATACAAATTTCATTTTACGGCTGTTGTAGGAGCTTTTCAACTCAGATTTCATATGCTTTCCCCAGCTTAATTAGTTTTGTTGACAAGTGTGGAAAATTATGAAAATATTGATGCCAGAAAATGATGGGAATCGAAGGACAGAAAAAAAAGTCTTAAAAAAAAAAGAGATATGGTTTTGTTAGCACATCATTCTTCTTCAAATTGGCAAACGATCTAAAGTGATGCAATCTTAGAGTCTGATTGATTTAAATCTTAGAGTCTGCTTGATTTAGTTTCTTTCCGGAAAATTCATCTGAAAATGAGGGTCTCAACTGTGGAAGGAGGTGGGTGGGAAAGGAAAAAAAAGAGGAGGGGGGAGGGAGGGGCTTTAAAAGGCCATGCTCCAGTTATAGCAAAGACGGCTGTTTGAATGATATGATTAAAACTGAGCATTTCCCCAAAATTTATGTCAGCTATTTTCTAGACGTGTTGCATATATGATTGAGTGCGAAGTAAGCCCAGCCAAGACCTGACCAAACTCACAGTTTGATGAGAGCTCCAAACTGCCATTTGCTCATGTAGCCAGTTCGCTTTCTGTCCATATCTTGGAAGTTCTAGAGAAAAGAATACAATCACAGACAATGTGAACATCACTGCTCTAGCAAAAGAATGGATTACATCGTCTTAATCACGAAACGTAATTAAAAGGATCAGTAATTTTATTCATTTACAATCTCATTTAAGAAAAAAAAAAAAGAAAAAAATGATTAATGAGAATGTTTGATAATTCAAACCACTGTGACATTTCTTGTGTGGATTTGTTTTCATGGACGGAACAAAGAGAGCAGAGTCACTCACTAAGACATATGCATAACACAGTATGGAGTTCCACAACAGTCGAGTTCCACAACAGTCAAGTAGACCTCACTGAAAGCAAATATTACTTATAATGAAACATCACTCTAAATCATTATGCAAAAAAAGTTACTACCTAAATTAGGAAATTTGAAACAGACTCAGCAAAACTGTGATTGAAAGTTTTTTTGTTTTTTTTTTGCAAAAGATAACAGGCTTACCTTGTCAAAGGTGTGAAATCTGTCAGTGAAAAGCTTTGTCAGTTCTTTTCTGATCTGAGAGATGAGACAAAAACATTATTCACATATTAAAACGAACAGCATTCTGCAGAAGCTGTGACATCTATATGTTTATTTGTTAACATTTTCCTCACCAATGGCTACAGAAATGGTTTTGTGAAAATCAGAAGACCAAATAGTACATAATTAGCAGAGTCATTTAAGCCATAAAAATACCTGGCCTTGTAGACTGAAAGGATAGAATAATAACTATGGCTATCCAAAAAAAAAAGAAAATGAAACAGAAAAAACAAAAACAGCCACTAAGCCATCAAAAAGGTGGCTGAAAGACAAATCCAAAATAATGTTAGAACAATTTTTAATGTAAATTGTAACAAAAAGGCTGTGATTGGGGATCTCATCCTATTTGATGATATATATTGGCAACCATGTTTAAGGAAGAGTAATCACAAGTTTTACTATATATAATA
>JBCAUA010232042.1:0-20577 GCA_038406235.1 Peronia verruculata | reverse complement strand
GTAAGATTCTCTGCTCCCCAGCAGGTGCGAAAAGCCAATCACTGGTGGAATGTTTCCTCCAGGAGTGACATCTCTTCCTTCTCTCCTTACTCCTGTCTTCTGTCTCACTCTCTTTCCTGTCATCTTCTTGGCATAAGTATCTTACCATGTTTGGCACAGTATGGCTGTTAAACCCCAACACAAACAAACCTCAGCACATCTTGTTCACAATCAATTTTCCATGCTAGTTCTGTCAGATTAGTTCTTATAAGACAGGCTTTTCCACACACACTTTATGAACTGTAAGTTTTCTATACCTGCTCGGACTAAATTTTTTAGACTCTTCCAGTCTTGTGTATTGTAAAATTGTTGATATACACTGTCAAACCAACTCCTTTAACACAGTCACTACTTTCCCACACCTTGTAAACTGTAAATTTTCTGTATTCTGTCAAATGTTTTGCCTTTTAAATAGTCTATTCCCACAACTTGTGATTTATTATGTCTATTGCCTTTTAAATAGTCTATTCCCACAACTTGTGATTTATTATGTCTATATATATATATATCTGTATATACATATCTTTGTCCTCTCCGGTCAGTTGACGATCCATTCCATCACTTTATAATATTTCACATTATTTTTCCACATGCCCTAGCTATCAGAAACTTTTCCTGTCATTTTCTACAACTTATGGCTTTTCAGCAGTCTGTCCTATGCCTTTGTCTGTTGGTATAGCTCATGACTCAGAAGCTTTTAAACCAATCTAGTGCAATTACTACTTAAAAGGTGTTTTTCTTTTCCCAGGACATATGAGTAGTAGAAAACAAAATTTAAAAAAAAAAAAATCTAATGTGGAAATACGTCATAAAATCAGTAACACTACTCTCTGTTATTATAATCATTATTATTTGAAGAGCATTTGGGTTCAGTAGGCTATAAGTTTTAGTTATAAATTTCGGATCCACCATAACAGGCTCAAGCCAGAAAGTGAGGCAGACTTAGGGCCAAGTCAATGCGAAGGTCATGAGATGATGGAAATTCCCAAAATATTGGTGAACTCTATTGGCGTCTATATATAGACAATCTCCTTATCAAACTTGGTATAATTCCTGACAGCTGCTGGTGCTTGTTTAAATGGTCATTACGAACAGTAAAACTTTTTCTCAATTTTTTTTTTTCTGTGAAATAGTGAAAGGTTTTGGCTAAGTTGCTGGTTTCACATTAATTTTGACTATTTCCAAATTGTTACAGATCAGTTTTAAAATACTTTCTGGCACAACACTGAAAAACTTCTTGACATGGAAAGACATGGTTCTTGACTTGTTTGTGCTATGTCACTGCACTAAATGATGTAGATAATCTCTTTCCACAGCGTTTAGGGTATTTGAGGTTTATCCTGCCTACCATCCTGTATAAATGTTGACACTGTCTAAGCTATCCCACAAATGTTGACCTGCCAATGTTTTTGATATCTGGTCAGGTCCAAGCTACCCATAAGTATACAAGGGAAGATGTTGATGAACTGAGCTTTGAGCCTGGAGAGATAATCTATGTCATTGAATTTGAGAATCCAGAGGAACAGGTACGGTGAAATGAGACAGACAGAGACTGCTCAAGATTATGGCTTGATTGTCACTGTGGCCACTTAGTTGGCTCAGTGTATGGAGAAACATAATTTAGCAGTTATGCACTATAAAAACTCAAAATAGATGATCAAAATTCAAAATCATCTGTTTGGATGCAGTTTTTCTCTATTCAAATAGTTGCCTCTTGTGTTGAAGTGGTATTGACTCACATATCTGAGCAATCAAGTGCTCTCAGAAGTAGCTTGAAGCTGCACAACAGGCAAATGTATTATGCTCAGGGCAAATGAGTCAGAAGTTGTGCCAGGCGATCTTTATTTACATCTGTTTTTAGTTGATTTCCAACTCAGATACCAAAGTTTATACCAACATTTTTATTTATTTTTTTTTCAGGTTAAGAAAAGTTAAATTTTCAATTTGTGAAAAAAAATTTAAATAAATTTGGTACTTGAGCTGGAAAAAAAGTGGGAAACAGCCGTGGCTAGAAATCACTTGGTGCAACTTCCGACTCGTTTACCCTAGGCACAAGACAAACAGTTAATAGTTTATTTTTATGAACTATTCATGCCACCTGTCAGCAGTAGTTTGCAAACAACTTACAAAGCTATATTTTGTTTTTATTTTGTACTTTGCTTATGTGTTCAGTGATGGATGATTTTCCCTTGAGTTTTTGGCATCATAGAACTTCATGAGGGTTGAGTTGGAGAGAAATTAATATTGAAATATGATATGCGACATGATCAAATCAGGCTCTCATCAAATTTTGAGCATATGCAGTCATTGGTATCACTGTGAAGGTTATTTATTTCCCTTGCTGTGTGTGAAGAAATTTTTGTTCTCCTTTTGGTAGAAGTTGATTGGCAATCAAAAACAATGGGGGTGACCGGTCACTGCGGCTGAATTTAGTGAGAAAACGGGCAATCATTTTTATAAATCCTTATTAATCATTATTAATAAATCCTTATTAGTCCTTACTAGACCATGCCACTAAAAGACAATTATTGGGGTTTTATTCAATCTTTTTCAGCACATTTATCCCTGAAATGCATTTTTAGATTGGTATAGAAGATTGGTATCCTCTGTGAAGAAAAACAAAAGGTGTTAAAAATTCATTCACTGTTGAAAAACACTTGATTTCTCCAGTTGGCTCACTCTGATGAGCGCCTGATTTCATCATGCCGCATCTTATATGTGCTGAAATTATAACATAAAAGATTTGGTTGAAATTGTGGGAGCATTATGTTTTGTTGGCACACGCTACACAGATAATAAAATTAATGAAGTTTGAAATGGTATAGATTTCAAGTTTGGGTTGTTTTCCTCACCTTTTCACTCTGTTTGCAGGATGATGGTTGGCAGATGGGCATCAAGCAGTCCGATGGCATCAAAGGTGTCTTCCCAGAGAATTTCACGCAGAAAATGTGATTAGTGGGTCTGCAGTTGAACCACTGCCGCAAATGTTTGCCAGCTGCCGTGCTATCATTCAGATGTCAGTTGTCATCGTCGTCATCAACTTCATCCCATAATCATCAGCTTCAAGATTATCATCATCATTGTCATTATCATCATTTTCCCAGGGCCAAAGATGACAGGAAACATTGTACTATGTGTGGTCTGTATCAACTCAGTGATAGATTGTCACACAATGATAGAGTATTTCATATATAGACTGCCATGCTGTGATAGATCACAGTGATAGATTGTTACAATATTAAATTGTAACACAGTGACAATTTGTCATAGAGATGGCTTGCCCCACAGTGATAGAGTGTCATAGAAATAGCTTGTTATACAAACAAATTGTCAGACTGTAATTGATTGTCACAGAAATGGTAATTGATTGTCACAGAAATGGATTGTCAGATAGATAGATTGTCACATAGCAATTTGTAGCTTGTTGCAGAGATAGATTGTTACACATTGAAAGATAGTGACAGTTGTTAACTTTCAAGCTACTTATCTTGGATCTGTACCATCTCTCTGTCTGCTGTCTTCAAAATTACCTGCAGACCAGGTGTATTATATTTACATGATGTGATAAATTTAGAGGGTGAAAAAAGCCTCAGGATAATTCTCAGTATTGTAGGCTGGTCCAGAAACTCCAGGTTATTTGTTCTACTTGTTTGTCAGGTAGGCCAGGATTTGTGTTAGTCATCTCAGTAATGTGTATGAAGTTATTCCTGTTACCATAGGACAAAGAACTTGTGGCTATTCTGTCATTGGCAAATGATGCGGAGAAGTGAAATGAAAAAAGAAACTTCAGAGAATGTGACCAGCATCTTGTTTTGTGAAGAAAACCTGACTTATTCTATTATTCTGCATGTCTATATTTAGTATCTCTTTATGAGAGCTTTTCTACTGTTTTCTTTCTCACTACAGGGTTGGAAGTTTCCACACTGTGTTTTGAGCTGTTTGCAAATGAATTTACATTTTCTCTACGAGAATATTTTGAACCATATTGCTTTTTATTTTGGTAAAGTTTACAAAATAAACCAGTGGTCTGTCCTAGTGTACTCTTGTTGGAAGATTCTTTGCTTTATTAATTTTATTTTGGTTTTGTTGTTTTGATTTGCATAGCATTCCAGTTTATATTTTCAGTTGCCAGATATATTGAGGAGTGTTTTCCTTTGAATTTGATGCCTTTCAATATAAATATACATAAGATAGAACAAGAAGACAAGATAGCTTAAAATTAGGAAAAACGTTATTTTTTTCAATGTCACATGTACTCCGCTTGAGTTTGAAATTGGGGAATTTCAAGTTTGTTTTTTTTTTGTCCCTCAAGATGAGCTAAAAATACATACTGTGACACCATCTTGAGACAAACTGACTAATAGAAATGCAGGGAATATCTGCAAAGATCCCATGAAAAACCTCTTACTTTTATTGATTTGACATCAGTTTTTACTCTGTGGTGAAAAAAAGCACTCAGACTGACTTAAATGGGTTGCTTATGACACCAATGATTAGTCCTCAAGAGGGAATGCCATTCTTAGTTGTAGGACACAATATATAATGTAAAGTACAGTCACACTTATCTGTGGATTATAATGATAATAATAATAATATCACAAACAGCAATAGAATGAAGGAGAACATTGTGCTCCATAGATGGCAGGAATGAATTTGACATCTACCTGTATCAAGGTTAACAAACCAATTTGACTATCAGTAGAGACATGGAGAAAATGAGATCAGATAAGGAGGTGTGAACTGTAAGAGCAAGGGAAAGATGAATGTAGAAAGCCTGGAATATAGAAACTGTCACCAGACCACTCATACTGAGTAAATGATCTATTCATGCCACTTGTCAGCAGTAGTTTGCAAACAACTTACAAAGCTATGGATGGTAATATCACCGAGTTACGTTTTCATTGGAAACTTCAACTGCTTTAACATCATAAAGAATATAGCATTTGAACTGATCCTTTCAGTAGCATGTTGGAATGTCGAAGATTTTGCAGAATTTATGAAAAAAGTTTCACCTTTCTGCACTAAATAGACCACCCAGTAAGGCTGTTCAAATGTCTCTACTATTGTATCACACTTTCTTACCCAGAGTCTGCCTTAGATTTAGTGTAGCTGAGATGTCTATGGTTTGATGTGCTTATGTTTGTGTAGTCACCTCACCATGCAGTCATAGTTGAATATTTAAGGTTTTTATCTTTTTGCAAGTTTGTTTACCTTTTTCTTTTCTGTGAAAAGTTGGTGGCACTGTTTGACTGTGAAGTTGATGGACAGAGACTAACAAATATGACAAATTTCATTGACTGCAGTTAATTATACACTTCATGATGATAATTATTATTATACTTTTATTGTTTTATCACTGTTGTAAGTTATATTATGCACTTCTCCTTCCAGCTTTATTCATTTGTACAATAAATATTTAATCACTGATGAAAATTTGTCATTCCCACATAGAGAATGTTGAATTATTGTTGAAATAAATGATGTTAAGGCTTGTAAAACCAAGGGTAAAAACTTAGAATTATTTTTGGTAAAGCACACCATGCCTTTTGTCCCTTCAGATGAATTAATGAGACAGCTTCTGTTTAGAAGACAAGATAATGATCCAGTTGTCTTGCAGCCAGCCTTGAGTTGTATGTCACTTTTCACTGAATTGAGTTATTATGGTCACATAAAGCTTTAATAAACACATTCATGTATGGAAAAAGTTTGAAGTTGATTTGACTGCTGCCTCAGTTATTGCAAATTGAAGACACAGAAGGTGTCCTCTGAGCATTGACTGAGCATTGAATCAGGCTGAGGATTAGTCAGAGAAAAAATCAGCAAAAAATTATCAATTTAGCACATAAAATCACCTCGGAACATCCTGATATAAATCTACCAATAAGAGCAATATTTGTTATGTCGTGAATAGTCTTTCAGTTACTGCAGATATAACAAACATCAGTGCAGTATCAAACCACCTTCATCACATTCAACCTCTGATTTCTCTGTTCAGCAACTTATAACTCATTCTGACTGGCTACAAGACATTTCTTCCTCATACAGCTGATCTTTAGACATTTCAGTACTGTTACTGATGGATAAAAAGGGCGGGCAAAAACAACCAACAAATATATGTAGAAAAATTCTTTTTTTATTTTATTGTAATTATACTCAGCAATTTTTAAATTTTTTATTAATTCACCATTTTTGACTGCCATATTATGAGAAAAGGATAGTAGTGCCAATCAACACTAACCCTTCAACTGCTACCCATCATTTCATAAGTCTGGATAGCTCTGTTTGATATTTGATCTGACCAGTGCAGGGTTAAATCAAATAAGTTGCTATTTTGTTAGAAGTTATCGAAGATTTAGCTCCCATATTTGTTTCCATTTCAAAAAGGACAGCCCTCAGAAAGTTTATTGCGTGAATTTGTACCTTAGAAAGTTATCTCAAACGATGTAACTAAAGGATTAAATGCAACAGATTGTAGCAATGAAAGAATTTAAGATAAACTTATTACTAGTAGTCTTAGGAACCAGTCTGCTGAAAGATTTGCCTGTGTCTTGTTTATCTATCACTGGAATTTATTAGTACAGTGATAAAATGTTTGTCGTCATCACCATTCACTACCTGTGTGTAGATCAGAACTAGGAAATCTGTCTTATCATTGGACGTGTAAAATTAGCTTCTGTAGGAAACAGAGCCTGCTGTGTACTGTATTTGCCTCTAGGTATGAAGGGTCAAAGAAACAATCTGGACTCTGTAGCAATTACTAATGACACTTTTAAGGTTAATAGATTTGCCCTTTGAACCTGAATGGCCAAGATGTTGAGTCTCAGCCCTAAATGCTCATGACCTGAGTGACAGATAAACAGTTCTCACCACCGTGCTAACATTCTAGTTGATCTGAGGACACCAACAGGACAAAAAGTAGTCTGATGCACTCTTTTTTGGTTTGTTTTTGAAATCATTTTTGGCCACATAGCAAGATTATGTTCATTTTAGCTGTCTTAAGTTATCACACTGTGTGGTCTGAACCAACTGGTATTTCCCATGCTGTGGGTGTTTGTTGCCTAGTATTTTTAAACAATTTCTAGGAAAAGAACTTTTACTACCAAGAATTGATGTGTAATCTCATGTGAGACATTTGGAAATTAGAAGCACACGTCATACCTGGGAGTCAACTTGATTATTTGCTCAACACAATAGAGGCACACTAATGCTTATGAAAAATATAAGTACACAGGGAAAGAAATAAACATGCAGTGAAAGCTGGCTGAAATGAAACAAAACCAGGATGACTATAAAGAGAAATGATTCTAGCCCACCAGCATACATATCACAAAGTATGCTATGTTTGGCCATGAGGGTTTAGGGGTGGGGGAAACATTGCAACAGGTGCAAAATTCAGGTTTAGTAATTTACGATAACATGGTCATCTTATTTTTAAATATCTGCAGGTTCTAGAGGATTAAGATGCTGTTCTGTTTTGTGACTGGTGAACAGGGTACTTAATGGCACTTTTATTCTTTGCTCATTCTGTGGCAGTAATGAACACACATAATATCCTATGTATTATACACTTACCAATAACCAAATGTTGAATTCTGATACTTGACTGTTGTAATTCAAATCTTTTTGTAATCTTGACAATTACCAATTCATGTTGGATTCTTTACCTGATTTACTTTATTGGCAAGCTCTCTTTTGACTCTCAATGGCAGGAATTCTTTGCACACTTTGCCAAAATGGTTTTCTACAATAAAAATTCTTAGCAAAACAAAACTCACGGCATTGATCTGGAATTCTGAACAGCCGAAAACAATTCTCACAGTAGAAAATTTTTATTGTAAAATGCATGGAATGCTATAAACATTCATTGACCCTTTCTGTGATGCTAGATCTTTACTGTGAGCAGTATTTGAGATAGATTCTATCGTCATCGTCACAAGGCAATAATCTATTTTATCGAGATAACCTCTACCTGGAGGTTGAAAGATGTATATAGAACGTAATAAGCTATCTCAGAGATCAATGAGTAATTTTGTAAACAGGGTCATTTGTCAGCTTGTCAGGCCCAAAACTGTGCTTGATGTCAAAGAATATATGATTTACACTATCAATGTGTCAAATACTGTCCTGGATTATAGATTTTTTTTTTTTTTTTGTCTGAGTCGCATGTGAAAAAGAAGAGGCAGTCATATGAACAGTGAGCCAATCAGTTGTTTTACAGTCTTTCATATTGAAATGGCCCCTATCCCTTCCTGCAGGTTTTGTCTCTCTCTTCAAAGGAAAATGAGATAAATGATCTGTTTATGAGCTCCATGATATGATTGCTTTAATTTGAAAGTTTTCATGTGATATTAAGCAAAGCAGAAAGATATAAATATATACACACACAGTTTTTGAATTCCTTTGTCATTTAATATTGGTTGGAATATTGAAAACTATTGAACTTGTTCAGTGTTGTTTTCATTGGCATGGTTTTAATTAATTTTTTTTTTTTTTGTTGCTGGATACAGTGAAATACAATTGTATGAAATCATACTTGTCCATAGTTTTGATAAGAAAAATGATATCTTGTTTTTTAAAAAATAAAAAAAGGAACTGTGCAATTCCAGTAGGGTAACAAAAGAAACAGCATCAAGTTTTTCAAAATTTGTATTAACAGTTGTATGCATGAAGTAGAATGGATACTGATACGTAAAGCTAATTTATTGTTATTGCTCTGTCTTTTCTTCTGCCTTCTTTTTTGCTTCCCATCTAGTGTCCCCATCTACTGATCTGACAATGGCATATCCTCAATCAGAACAGGCCAGTCAAAGGTTTGCTGTATTGGTTAGAATTACCACAGTTTGGTTTCAGATCTGCAAATTTGGTTCTAATACAAATCATTGGCTGTGCCTTGTGACATAGAGAATTCCTACGGAGGAATCTTTTTTCATATTTTAATATATCCCTTTTCTGTACTCCTTGGTGTTTATTTTGGCTTTGTATATTAATTTTATTTGTTATATTGAATGTGTTATCTCTCTTCATTTAGACTGGAATTTATGTTCCTCCCATTAAAACATATTGTACTACTGTTTGTTTTCATTTTTTCAAAATGAAACTTAAAGTGGATGATTCAAGAAAGTCTGAATGATTGTCAATTAAAGACGTGGAGAGTTAAATGTGCTTGAATTGTCACATTCCTGGCAAGCAACAATAATAATCTTTGTTATACTGCATTTCCAATCACTTTGTGTTTATATACCATGAGTTTTCCTCTTTAGCTTTATGTTTGCTTCATAAAGGCATGATCAAGAGAATTAGATGACCAGTCTCATTATATATTGCTCCTTAGAAAATTTTCCTGGCTATAATTTACATTGAAATAACGAAAAAAGACAAAAGTATAAAAATGTTAGGAAAATGCTGAAAGTGAGGTTTAGACTTGATGGTGATTTGATATACCCTCTTTGTTTCAGATTTCTTTCTCCTCTTTTATAAAAGAAAAAAGCAAAACAAAACAAGAGAAATGTGGAAAATGTTGTAAGCGAGCATGAACTGAATTGATGTTTTGGGTGAAGTCTTACAGTCTGTTGTTTTCATAGTTGCTATTTCTATTCCAAATTGAGTTGTGACTCTCTCTCATACATTTCCATTTCCTACCTGGGACTTTCCATGTGACTCTCACATAGATACTTGATCTTCTATTTTGCTATGTAGTTTTTGGTTCCTTCAGTTTTAGACATGTTATCTTTGTACACCTGCACTAATGTTGATGATAAAGTGATGGCATGGGCATTTGGCAGTCAGTATTTCTCACCTTCAGTGCATTTCTGATCATGCTCATGGTGTAGGTTTTGCTCTGGTGTGGTTGATTTGAGTTTTGTTAAATGAGAAGTTGTATTTTGGTCGAGAATCTGCTATCCTTTGTCACTGATGATTGTCAGAGATATGCACTGGTAAATTGATTCCTTGGCATTTGACTGTACACTGTGTGTGTATTTGTATGCATGTATTTGTTTGTTCTTTTCGCCTCTCTTTCATGAAAACGTCATATTTATATCCTTAATGATTATAATTAAGAATAATCAGTATATTTGATAATTGTCATGATATATTTGATCAAATAATATGAGTATTTCATATTTTCATGATGTTTGCAGTTAATTGATGGTTTGAAGCAGGATATGTAAGCAACTGAGCAATATTTTCCTGTATACACTGATGCATACTTGGGTTATATTTGTGTGAATCTATGTATAAATGTTTTGGTATATACAAAGGTCACATTTTTTTTTCCTTTTCTTTAATTTTGTTTTATCATTTATGGAAACACAAATTTACCACTGATATAGAAACTTCATTTCACTGATGCCCAAATGATCAAATATCTATGGAAATTGTGTCTAACAAATATGGAAAACATTTTGTTCTATAAGAGAAAGGAATCAAAGACTGTGTAAATCCTGAGACAAATTGTTGCCCAGAAATAAATTGTCCTTACAACAACGTTAAACTGCTGTGCATAGGGAAATTTGACTCTGGGGGCAATGAAATGTTGCTATTTTAGTGCCTCTGTTTGTCTGAATCATGGCAGTATTACAGTCAAAGCAGTCATGAAGTTTTATGCCCTGACACTGTATATGTATATGGCTAATGTATTACATTCCCCAACAGTGGGATTCTTTTGTCTTTTTTTGACAGTCTTGCCCAAAATGTTGAACATGCTTCTTAAATAGTAGTATCATATGTCATCGTTTTTATGAATGCAGATGATTATTCATATTTGATTTATTTATTCTGATGAAGTTTGCTTATCATAACCTTGGTCATAATAATAATAATTATCACTTTGCTGAACATGCAGTATGAAGTCTGTGTTTCTATTGGGTGAAAAAAAAAAAAGAACAAAAATGAGCCCACAAATGTATCCACTCCTCAAATAGCATATCACAATTGGTTATACCCTTTTTATTTTCCGGCCCAATCTGTAGCACGTAAGTCAATACATATACCAGTGAAACAATAAAGTTGAACAATTAAAGTCTTTTTTTTTTTTTTTTTAGATGAAATTGATCCTCATAATAATAAACAAGATACCAGGCGAAAACAGTTTTTTTATCATTCCTGAAAATTTCAGGTCATAGAAGTTATGAAGTTTTATCAGACAATTAACAACATGATGAATGATACAGCAGGGAAAATTTTGCCTGTCTACCAGACCAAATCATTTAGTACTGTTTGAATTGCCACAACTGTGTGCATCCGGAGATATTCAGACTTCATATGTATGATTCAGTAAGGTTATCGTCACACCCTGATATTGATCATCTACGGTATTGTCTTTATCATCATCCCAAGTCATGTTTGTACTTAAGATGGTGCAGCGCGGACGTCTAGCAATATCTAAACAATATACTCAAGTTGTTATATACATTGTTTTATTATTATTATTACTATTCCCTTCATTCTAATGAATTTGATTGTATCATATATAATGAAAATAATAATATATATGCCTTTGAAATAAATATCTATCTATCTATCCTAATCTTTACCATGCTTTTGTAATATATATCATTATCATTTTATTTTACCCAAATATATATGACTTATGTCAGTCAAAAGTGTGAAAATCATACTATTAGTCATTTTGGAGGAAAAAAAATGGAAAGAGCTTCACACAAAATTTTTGGTTACTGGGAAGTAGTATTGCAAACTCAAGTGGATTATCTCCCCATTGGTGCATGTCAAAATGGGTTAGCTTCCCATCTTTGCTTGTCAATGAGAGACCGTTTCGCAGATTATCTGCCCTTTCCAAAGGAGGGTTTTGTGTAAGGGGAGATCATTTTGACCAGACTGTTACTTCCCTTTGCCAGACAAAAGGGGTGTTGAGCAAGCAGTGTAAAGAGGAAAAAATCCCTTTACTGCTTGTCATTTGAAAGACTGATCGCCAAAAGAATTTGACAAAATTATAACAATAAGAAGAAAACATTTTCTTTACATCACAATTTTTTGGGAATTTTCATGGCGTATGTCTCAAGCAAAGGGCACAAAAGTGATTTTTTCCTCTTTGCACCACTAGTTCAGTCCCTCCTTTGTCTGGTAATCGGAAGTAATAGGACTGAGCACAACAATCTGGTATTAGCATTACTTCATTTTGTGGGTTGCATTGAATGTTGGTCACTCACATAATGTTGAGTTTTGAGAAAGGAGTTAAACCTCCTGTTATGTTTAGTGGGGGGAAAATCTGTACACTTTTCAGTTTTGACAACAATTCAGATGCTAATGTCTAAGTATTAAAGACTTTCTGTAGAAATTATTCAAAAGAATCAGAATGTTGCTTTTGCCCAAACGGTGTTGCGGAGTCTTTCTGAAGTTTACCCCACTGAGGAAAGAGAAGTATGTTAGTGAGCAGTTGTGACTTCTTTGGAAAGTTGGTATGTGGCAGTGTCACCCATCTATCTCATCTCAATCACTCATTCACTTGATGGCTTAAAAGTTCAAATCATTGCCAGCTGTCACAGTCTACATATGGAGCTTATATTGTTTGCATCTAGACCAAAAAACAAGACAGTTTTGTAAATTGCACAGCCACAGTGTGGTGATATAATCTGCTGTAACATTCTCAGTCTACTGTCTTGCTGTTTCATCACTATCACCTTCCTGTTCCTACTGTGACCTTACCACAACACGCAAGCCTGGCACAAAGCATGGGTAACCTCTCTGTGATGTTCTGGTTCAGAGAATAAGAATTAATTGATATAGATGTTCAATGATTAAGGAAAGTGGAGAAGGATTACCAATCCTTCTCTGGATAAAGAACTGAAGGTTTTAAGCAATTTCTTTTTGTCAAAGTAGTTTGAAATTAACTTGGTATATATAGAACTGGTTATTTTTACATATTCCATGTTAAAACAGATTTATCCAGTTTTGGTCTGTAGGCAGATAGCATAGAGCAACCAGCAAAGTATGTCTTAACGATTTTTCAGACTTCAAACATTTGTTAACCATATTGGCGAGAAAATGGCTTCAAAAAAAAACAACCAACTTTTTTTTTTATTTCATTACTGAAAACATATGTAGGAAGCTGTGGGAATGGTCTAAACATGCCGTATTTTAAGGACATCAGAGAGTGAGTTGTGTTTGAATGAAACAAGCCAGGCCTTATACTTTTACAATCTATTACCATGTACATACATTCTGTTGATGTCCTGTGCATAATCAGTCTGTGTAGATGTGTAATAGTAGATGGCACTGAGCCAGTTATCTACTTCCCGGGTTGGGTAGTGTTAGTATTTCACAGTGTTACATTTACATCCACAAACCATTCGATAGATTATTTATTAATCAAGACACAAAGCAGCATCATTACACTTTGAACTAAAGGCATACACATGTTCATGTACTGTCATCACCAACGTTCAGTGAATAGATATAAATGAGAAATTTGGATTTTTTAAAAATTTCTTCTCTTGAGTTTTGATATCCCTGAAACTACATGTAGAATTTATTTGCATTTTGAGAAAATTGGACTTTTTTCATCTCTTCTGAGCTTTGATATTGAGGAAACTGCAGTTTTGGATACAAGTTTTGAGAAAAATGGACCTTTTTGTTTTCTTTGTTTCATCCTGTGGGTTTTGATAGTCATATCAATAAAACTGAAATTTGGATACATGTTGTTTTATTTTAGTTGCAGTTCTGACACAATGAAGGAATAGACTATAGACAGAGCAAGATTAGACTAATAAATTTGACTGATGTATTTCCACATGTCACCCATGGATTGCCTGTTTTCACAAACAATGGCACCTTTGCCATCCGAGATCTCACTGTAAACATCATAGATACACGTAGTTTGTAAAAAAAGCATAAACAACTTCCATGTTACAGTGCTTTCTAGATACATTAATTTTGTCTAGATATTGGACTGGAATTGTGAACAATATTGCTGCTTAACTGTTAAGTGTTATACTGTATTACATGTACTTGTATAGATAGGGGGTATCAATTCACACATATAAAGAACAGATTTGCTGCTGAAAAAGTGTATTGTTCCTCATTATGACTGTCAGGATATATATCCATATTTATATCATTAACATATTTCCATGGACACTTTAGGATTTACTCCATACACACAAATACCGGTACCTATGTACATTTGCTGGGCTAAAACATTCCACTTTTCGCATATGCCAGCTAAGATAACTTTCTATTATTGTCTAAAAGGCTCACATTTCATGTTTACATCTATAGAATATCCTTGCATCTATTGTAAATATATTTCTATTAATTGCTTGATGAATTTATGAGGGTCACACTTGGTTTAGCCATTATTTTGAGGGGGCCTATTTTTTTATTTTTTTTCCAACAGTTTAACAAATATGACCTGGTTAGTTCTTGTTGTATAATTTAATACAGGGTTTTCTAATGAAACAAACTAGACACTATAGAGTTATGTCTGGTAATAGTTGCATATTGTCTTGAGTGTGTAGAAATTAAAGACCTTATTGTGATTGAATTGTGGTAACTTCTCAGTTCTTGAGATTACAGAAGATAGAAGCTATAATGCTGAGCACAGGAACTATTTGAACTGTTGGTAGTAAGTATTTGACGGACTCGCTGTTCACTGTAAACAAATTTTAACGGATTGTTCTCCAAATAGAAGCTTGTACTGTCATGTTTTACGCTGTATCTGGCATTAGTCATTAAACTGTGCATTGCCACTACAGGATAGTGTAGATCCTCAGCAGCATGACAAAATCAGCCTTGTCCCAGAAAATTTATCCCAGTCAGGCATTTTCCTCTGTAATTTAATCAGTAACATTACTCTCTTCTATTACTTTTTGGCGGGCATTTAGACTCAGTAAACTTTCAATTTTATTAAATCTGTCACTCATAGCAGAGTTTTTGTCATAAATGTTGTACCCATCATAACAGAGTCAAGCCAAGAAGGGAAGCAAACTGACAATGAGGCAAGACCAAGGTCATGGGTTGTAGGAAGTTTCAGGATATTGATGAGCCCTATTTAGTCCAGATTTTCTAAGGTCAAAACTGTAGCAGATTATTTTTCTAGTTGCTGTGGTGTAAAATTTGATGTTCTGGCACATGGCAGATTTCATCATCCAACCAATGACCTGTTCATGGAATGTGGCATAGGGTTAAGGAAAACATGAAAAGAAGAAAGGATAGCAGATGATATATCACAGTGCAAAGACTGTTTATTTATATGACAAATTGTTTGCTTGCTAGCTCAGTCTACTAAACAAAACCTGATACATTTTCACTGATGTTGAATAAATGTGAAATACACTGCATGATACGCTTGAATAGATTGTCTGCTCCATTTGTTTTTGCTGAAACATTGGCTTTGAATTTATCATCTCTTTTGGTGCTAGTAGAACTAATAAGAATGTTTTGTTTTGTTTACCTAGAGGACATCATTTCAGTTTCGGTATCATCATAGTTTTGTATTGTCTGTCGAGAGGACATCATTTCAGTATCATGGTAGTTTTGTGCCGTTTAGTGAGAGGATATCACCTTAGCATCATGATAGTTTTGCATCTGTTGGGGGGACATAATTACAGTATCATTATAGTTTTATATTGTCTGTCAAGGGGACATTATTTCAGTATCATGATAGTTTTGTATTGTCTGTCAAGGGGACATTATTTCAGTATCATGATAGGCCTAGTTTTGTGTTTGCGTGCAATAGTAGAATGATTTAAAATGTTCATTTTTAAACATCTTACACAAAACTACATACATGAAGTAACTTCTCACTCACACCCTGATTTGTGTACATACTCTGCGCATGGCAGACAAGTTTTGGCAAATGATAAGTTTCCAGACATGCTACACCATATGAATAAAGCCACATGTGAGTGATATTTCCTTGGTCTTATGACTGATCTTGAAGTACATGTACCTCATTAGGATGGAGCAGGAGATTTTGCAAATGAGAACACCTAAGAGAAAGTTGCAGAAATAGTAAGTAAAGAGAATTGATTTCATGTGCATTCTGAAAAACTGAGGGATTACGGAAGAAATATTAGTGCATGGAGTTTTTACTCCACCATATATTCATATGCATTTTTTTGTTTGAAAGTGAGGTATGTATATTATATCATGCTCATAAGGTAATTGCCCAGGTCATGTTGGGGATATTCTATGAAAAACTAAAAAGTTTCACTTCCCTGTATAACATCACAGACATTTTCTTCCAAATATTACAAACTTTTATTGAAATTCAGGAATGGAAATGCTGGGTTTTTTTTTTTTTCACAGAGCAAATTAAGTAAGATTCAAACAATTCAGCCTTGGTCAGAACATAATTTGAGCCAAAAATTGATTCAGGCAATTATCATGTGAGGATAGCAATATGGAAAGTCCAACTAGTATTTTTATATGATATATCTATATGTACATTTATTGAAATACGTGGGTTTGTATTTGTGTAAAACTTTTTACTAACTTGCCCTGAACTGTGCATTCTCCCGAGAGTACTTAATGATAGAATTTACAGCCTGTATAGTCAACAACTGTTTCCTTTCCCTTCTACATACCTCTCCCCACCCCTCCTCTTCATCTTTCTAAGACACTGTTTAATGTTCTGGTGGTGGTGATCCGTGTTGAAACATAATATTTAATAATAATAATAATATTATTATTATTATTAATAATATAATACATGAATTTAAATCTTTTCCATTGTATTTGTTGATAATTGAAACTATCAATAAAATCTTCACATGTACTGAGATCATTTTGTTTGTTAGTTTCATATCCTGTTTGTTTATTTTGTAGTATTGTCTCAGTGTTTGTGACTGTTATATGTTCCTTGACAGGTGTGATTGTTGTTCCTTGTCAGTTTACGTTTGTTGTTTCACGACTTGGTGCCCATCAAGGCAGAAGATGTTAAATTTTTTTTATATATGTACATGTAGTATAGTATATCCTAGCTTGTGTAACAGAACTCCATTAAGTAACTCCTACACATATAATAGATCATAAACGATTAAGCGTAGAACCAGTAAGCCCTGGCAGAATGCTTGTACCCCCTGCTAAAAATAGAACACTCACTTATGTGTGCTATTGCTCCACCATAAGATCTGACAAGAATTGTCACAGGTCCCGTGGATTTTTTTTTTTTTTTCCTGTCAATGGCAGTGGAGCGTTTGTACCCCCTGCTTAAAATGGACACAAATTTCCAGCATCACTTGGTCGTAACAAATGTACTCTAGTAGCAAACCAGCCCTTGAATTTACAAAACGGTTGAATAACTGTGTGTGTGTAGCAGGGGAAATTATCCTGAAAATGAATCCTAAGGTCAGGTTGGCAGTCATATTTTCTTTCTCTCTTTGCTATGTGATCTGATGGATGGTAGTAAATCATCGCCTCAGTTCATGTGTTGTATCTCCATTTTCTAGAAAACCAGCATTAAATTCATCGATAAATTATGTTCAACATACACACTGTTCCCTAACTTAGGTTCAGTGTGTACCTGGACTATGCACGCCACACTTTATGATATTGTTTATTGTGCATCCTCTATATTACATGTAGACTGAAAACTTCACAGCACGGTTTCTCAAAATTAGAAAATGGGGAGATAGAAAAGTTGTAAACTGTGGCGACGATATGTTACCTTTTTGACACCAGAAGTAAGACATTTTTGGATCAGAACAACTCGGTGTGCCTAGCCATAGCATGGATATTGTAAACAATGAGAAAATATCCCCAGGTCTGGCTGTTGCATGTGGGTGCAAAAAAACCCCAGCAGAACGGTCCTAAGTTGCAGCACCATGCCTGACTTCCATCTGCTGGTATGTATGATGTGAGGGGACCTTAGGATTCTCTACTATTTTGTGTCACTGCTAATTAAGTTATCTAAAGCTTCAACACATGCTGGCATTTTCACAATGACTATTTACAATTCATCCTCTCCTTCATCTATTCCTTGACTTCTGTCAATATCAATATTGCAGGGATACCTGTGAAACAAGTTACCAACCCCCTTCAACACATTCCTTTTTATAGTTACGATTACACAACTGAGCAAACTATTTTAAAATTCTGTGCGTAAAAACAGGACATGACAAACAAAGATGCAACTTCATATACCATTGTAGCAGAGAATTATTTAGATTTATTCTCAAGTTGACAGATAAAATTTTGTCCATTCCCCATACAGAACAACATTAATACATAATATGTAACAATACAATGTTTCCTTTGATTCTTCATGAACAGTACAATCTAAATTTCTTTCAGGAACTACATAACACCTGAGAAAACTGTCTTGTGGGAAAGTGGAGAAGCAGAAAGGTTCAATTTCATTCAGCAAATTATCTCTGATGTATTTTTATTAGGAACAGAATATAAACAGACACAGCTGTCAAGTATTAATTTGTTTTGCCGTATATTTACACTGCATAATTTTATTTTTTTTCCTAGACAAAAATTGTTAAATATTTAAATAAAAAAGAAAAAAAAAAGATAGTGGCCATGCAACAAAGTTTATATTAGATTTAAAAATTAAGAAAAACAATAAAATCAGATTTTTCATGCACTGGAATTAAACCTTCTCAAAGGCACAAAGTCTATGGGTTTAAATGCTGCATTTGAAGCTGTACTTCACTTGTCCTAAATATGATACTTGTGATTCAGTATGTGAGAGAGGCATTTTAAAATGGCAAAAAAATTGTGATTCTGTAAGAATCATAAATGAAAAAAAAAAAAAAATAATAATAATAATAATAATAATGCCTTGTATATTTTACAACAGAAATAAAAGCGTATCACTGAGTCACGAACATTGCTGATCATAAATCTGTCTGCAGTTTGAAACTAAACAAAAAAACATAGCTCTCAACTGACAACAAATGAACATTTTTGTAGTCATCAGTGCTTGAGATATCATATATATATCATCTGCATAAAGGAGATTCCCCCAAACCCCCACGCCCTATCATCTCCATTCTTTCCAAATATGGACTGATATATCATTTCTGTATGTAAAGAAAAAAAAAAAAAGAAAGAAAAATACAGCAAAACTCTGTGAACAACAAAACAACAACAGTACTCGAAGGGCACTGAAGAAGAGCAAAATAAAATATAAATTTTTGCTGCCATTTTCCACAATCACCCTGAGCTTCTGACACAAAACAGGCTTCGATTTTAAAATTTCAATCATCAAAGTGAAAATGTATTAAGAAAATTATGAGCCTGGAGTGAGCAGCATAAAATGTTTACGCATATCTGTTTAGATAGTTTTCCTTTTACCTTCTTTCATCACCCCTGTCATATACATCTCTTGATATACCTTTTTAGCCTACAAACATATTCTACCATGCTAGGCACAATCCAACCATGCTTTAAATCCCAACCCAAACAAGACCAAAATCATATACCACCAAAATAATCTGCTTTCAACTCGGACCTCACTGATGATTCTATTTTACTGGATATATCCTTCTTATAATTAGAGAATATTTATATTTTGTCAGTCTTCGTGTACTTTTGTCTCTTCATTTTCACAATTTTCAAAATCTTTATCATTCCAGTTTATATTGAGTTCATTTTTTCCAGCTTTATGATAACTTTATCAAAATCCAAGTCCATAAAACTGCCAATGATTACATTATTATACTTCTGCTTTGGTTTAGAAGATCCAAACTTATGACCAGAATTATAAACAAGTTTGAAAAGGAGGATGAACATGCAAAGTTTCAGGTCAGAACTTAATGCATATGGACAATATAATAATAACAAACAACACCTGAATAGTTTGTATTCAACTAAGCAAAACCTGGAAATCCCCCGTGGAGTGTTTGTATCCCTGCTAAAAATAGAACACCACACCCCACCATGAGATCCAACAGGAAACTATCACCATTTTTATTTTTTTCCTATCTTAATGAAAGTGAACAGTTTGAAGTGTTTGTATCCCCTACTAAAATTAGATGGGGATTTCCAGCTGTTCAATTGGTCGGAACAAATCTATTGCTCCTGTTCTGATCTGATTCCTGTTCAGGTAATGCAGGTGATTCAACTTGGCTGTACAGCCAATTTACAGTTACCCAAGTGAAAAGAAAAAAATAGAGAATAATTACTTTGAAACACATGCTAAATACCAGTTTCCCCCCCAAAACCTGCAGATAAATAAATAAATATACATTTACAATTTCACATTTTTTTTTTCATATCTTTTTCTTTTTTTTTTTAAATCAACATATGATTTAAAAACTAACGAGAACTAAAAAGTAAGAAAAACCCAAAAAAGAAAAGAGAATGAATTCTTTTCTTTTTTTTTTTCAGTATTTCTTATTTTTTAGTTTTTTTTTTTTTTTTGTCAACAAATGATTTAAAAACTAACAAGAAAGAAAGAAAAGAGAACAAATTCTTTCTGCAATAAAATGTGATGTTATAAAATGTCTCGCGGCCAGTCGAAATGAGACGAATGTCGATTTTTCACCATATAGAGTTTTTGGTATCATGTAAAAGCTTATTTCATACCCTTTCAGGTAGTGAAAAAAGTTTTGAGCTAACTCTATTCTA
>JBCAUA010231932.1:0-20579 GCA_038406235.1 Peronia verruculata | reverse complement strand
CCCTTGGCAGTTCAAAATCGATGGAAGAGTAGGCCTGAGTGCCGCTGTCCGGGCAAAATTTCCAAATTCCAAATTTCCACCCACAAATTTGTCAGCAAAAATTGACAACTTCTAAAAGCAGAGATAACCCTATCTCTTAGGATTGAAAGGCTTAAGAAAAACATGTGTTTACACGGCGGCACTCATCGAGTATTGATGGCGACACTCCACTTTAATGGACCGTAAAAAGTCACCGAATAAATAACGATCCGCCTTGTCGAAACTTCCGTCAAGAGAAGCAAACAAACGTTATTTATAACACTTCGTAGATGGTTCATGGAAACCGTAGAGCTGAATGCTGTCCTCTGTTTCGGTTTCAACATTTTGTCCTTCAAAGCAGAGGGAGATTGTGCTTTTGTTGACATCTTTCACATCTAATTTTATATGGTAAGAATGCACCAAAATCACAGTAACATGATGTTTCTTTGCAACTCAGCATGAATGCTTACGCCACGGACAGTAATCTTAACTTAGAGTAAGTTAAGTAAGGTTGTTTACATTGAATTGTGAAACATTTCCGCGACTAGATCTATACGTGAAATTTTATTGTTGCTTTGTGTCCGCTGATCACTCCCTTTTCACTTGATTGATGATTAATTCTTGGGTTGAAACTTTGTTGAATAATGATTTGTTGCTAGATCTAATCTAGATCTAGACTAGAGACTACAAAATCAACATTTTTTTGCCTAGATCTATAATCTCGAATATCTTATATGTGTCAGTGTCAGGGAAGATTGACTGATCATCAGTGGGAGGTGCTGTTTATGAATGTTTTTTATTGGTGTACAATTGTTACAGTGTTCTTTCCATTTGAACTGAATATGGATTCCAGTTTGGCAAAGCACATGAAATTGAGACATGAGAGTTGTGAATGAGGGGTCCCTGATGAAACAGAGGAGTGGATGAGGAGTATCAGGAATCGAGTGGAAGTAAACCTGGTAGCGAAGATGAAGAAGAGGGTGTGACTGGGCACAAGCAGGTAGGTTCACAATCGAGTGAAGTGGACATGGGAGGAGTGACATATGACAGTAATGATGATGGAGGTGTGACAGAGTGGGAGAAGATCCCACTTGTGATCCTGGCATGAACAGATGCCCACTCATTAGACTTCTCCAGGCTCGCTGTTACAGATGATCTCATCAAGCTGATTGAGGGCTTAAAACAAATTTTAGACAGGCGAGAGAGGAGCACGAGTGGAAGAATGTTCATATATCTCCCAGATCACTAAATAATCTTGTCAGATTTTCTTCTTTCATGATTTTGTTACTATCTCGTTTTCAAGATCAATATTTGACGTAAAATGAAGTTTTTTTTATGCATATGTGTACACTTTTTGATACCACCAAGAAGCGGTAGTATTTAGAGTTTCTGTTAGAATTATTGTTTCAAATGTAAGATAGATCTGATGTAACTACAAACTTGAACAAAACTATATTACTGAAATCTTCATTATTATTTATCACTAATTTTTTTAAATTCATGAAAAACTGTATGTCTCAGCATACGTGCCTCCGCTAAAACTTTGCATCTTCAATGAGTTGAGAGACGGTGCAGTGAGATTATATAGAAATATTTATATAAAATAAGTTTATGAAAATTTTGAATCTACATTTGATATCCAAGGAACGCCTTGGGTAACCAAGGAATGTGTAAAAATGGAAACAGATTAGAACTTAACCTTAATTGCACCTTTTTCTTCCAGGACTGAGTAGACACTAATGGCCACTTCTGCTTACAGATGGATTCACTACTAAAATTCTGTGGTGATGGACACCTGCCCGCAATATTACATCATTTTATTGATCAGATAATGAAGTGCCTTGTTGCAAATTACTTCAATCAGCAGCACTTATAGCCACTTCCTCTTCAGTGGTCACTAATTTTTTTTTTTCTTTGAATATCACTATCCTGTCTTCTTGTATCCAGCGTCATCAAAGCAAGAGAGTGATTCTTGACCTCATTTCACCAATTATTGGAAGCCAGAAAGATTGATGATTACTTCAGCCACAACTCTCTTTTTTCAAGAGATATATGTAATTGATTTTTGCCCATGTAGTTTACTTAGGCACTTTTTTTTTACTTTTTGCAGTTACTCATACCAGTAGAAACTTCCCCACTCTTTCGCCATTTGTGGTGATTAAGGTTATGAGCAATATCAAAAATGATCACGTTTTGCCAAGACAAGTTTTACTACTGGGTCATCTGATATTACTCAACATAGCAGTTTCTTTTAAGCCGCCAACCTTTCCCCCATTCCACAAGGACTTGCTAGTCAGAATTTATGAAACCAAAGTCAAGTTCCAGCAAATACTTGACAAAAGCAGATGTACCAAGTCCAATAAACTTTGCCTGCTCCATCACATTTAGAACTGCTTTCATTTTTTCAAAGTCTGGAATGACTAGGATTTGCTTATGCTTCGTACATTTGATGGGTTTGCTGGTTTGAAAAAAAGAAAAGAAAAAAGAAAAAACAATGTTATCATTTATTAATGTTTTATTGTCTTAGATATTTTATAATTGCAGGTGAAATTACTCAAGCCATCTTCCCTTGAATATAACTTCACAAGATGCCCAAATGATTCTGATTATTTGTTGACTGTTATATAAATAAGATGCCTCGCAAAGATCAAGGAAGGGTGGAGCGTGGACCAAAACTTAATGAAGCAGTGTGCATTGGAGAAGAAGTGAAAATTGGAATTCATCTAGCAGTTGAAAGATTTAGACTAGATCCAACCCAAGAAGGTTAGTGTGAAGTGTGAAAGTTGTTCTTAAGCAGCACCATTGTTATTTAATATGTAGTACATGTATAAAAATTAGCCTTCTATGTTTTATAATTTGTTATAATGTTAAGTTATAGGTATGGATTATCACTAAAAGGAAGACCTTGACAGGTTGAACTGTGGTCATGAAAGTATGGAAGTTGAGCCTACTATTAGAAAATTTCATTTAGACAATTACTTTGAAGTCATATTTCATTACAGAACTGTAGATTTGTTCACTCTCATTGAAATTCTGTTGGGATTGGGTAGACAATCATAGAATTGTCAGTTGTCTTTGTAATAAATTTGACTGTAAGCCCAAAGCAGCTCAGTTTGTATAAAGGTGGAGTATCTTGGGGGACAACTAGAATTAGTCTTATTTGTCTATCTCATGTGGTTTTCTTTTTTTTTTTTTTTGCTTTTTCAGAACTGTCTTTCCCATCATCATTATCTGCAACCGAGAGAGCATATATCCATAGATTTTGCACCGAACTAGGGAGCCTGAAGACATGGAGCAGAGGGTATGATCTTTTCTTCTCACAATACAGCGAAAATTTGTCAAGAATCAGAGATTTAAGAGAAGAATAAATCAAGAATTAGAGATAGTATTGTGTTTGTGTAATTTACTTTCTGATATGCTCAAGGAAAAGTATTTCGCTGAATGAAAATGAAAAAGGAATTAGATAATAAAAGTGTAGCCCATTTATCTTGTCCAATTCTGCCACAAAGTAGATCTATAGTCGATTTAACTGTTACAGGTCCTTACAGTGCACAATCTTGGCATCATATTTATAGTAATTAGTAATTTAATACAGTTGATGTCTCTGAATGTTTAATTTTACACCTGCAAATAAGCAAACAAAAGCCAGAGCCTACTTAGCATCGTGGCTGTTTTTGGGTGACATACCATAACTGCCTTAGAATGATTCATTTGTTAGTGACTAAAATGTCTGACTGGCTTATTATGTAGAAGTTGCCCTGCCTTTTTTTAAGAGTGGCTATTGACCTACAAGTTCGACAGAGACAGGATCTGTAAATTCTGAGTTTTGCCATATAGGAGAAAATATCACTCGAAGCCATAAATAGTATAAATACAATCATCATACTTGCTTCGAGGAAAAATGAGGTGGTTCATAAAGCATTACATTACAGCAATAGCTTGTCCACTTGTCAAATAGAAAGGGCAGGCTCACAGCTTTTGAATATTAAATTCAGTTAGTTAGTCAAGAATACTTGAAGCATTTCAGTGTAATTCTTTGACCATATATCATTGTACTTTGTAATTTTCAGTCCCAGCATTTACATTAGAGACCAACTTTTATGCTGACTTGCTTAATATGGATTGCGATATACAGTATTCATGATTGTATGAATCGTCTGTGATCATCTGTTTGGCAGGAGTGGTCAGAACCGCTACATTACAGTCCGCAAGCAGAGTGGTGGGAACCAAGGCAAAACAAGGCCATCAGTCTTTTCATTAGCACACAGTGCTGCACACATCAATGCATTATTAAACAAATATCCAGTGACAGCCAAGGAGAAACAGGATCTGACACCTCAAGATGTCAAGGGAGGAACAAATAGTGATAGTGAGTATTTCCCTTTCACAGATTTTAATATGTCATATGGGCCAGAAGAAGCAAATGAAAGCGCTTAAACTGTCTGCCATACTCTAAACCAGCCACACTGATACTTATCTGAGACAGAGGAGACTATTTCCACGTGCTGATAAAAAGTAACTTCTAATTGGATTCTGTGTGACTTGGTTGAATATTCATATATTCTGTTCCCAGTGGATGAGATAAACATTTACTTTTTTCACTTTCCTGTTACCAGTATGGGAATGTATAATTTGGAGCTGCCAATCTGTTTTAATTATTCCTTTTGTCTTTTTTTTTTGTAAGTGTTTTACATTTTATTTTTTATTTTTTTTTTTTTTCATATTTCTTTCTATCTCTTGCCCATTTGTTATATGCAATTGGAAAATAAAATAGTTTCCAAGTTATACATTCCTTTTTTCCCCATCTGTTTTTTATCCATTCTAGAACCTGATCCTTGGTTTCATTAGATATAAATATTTATTTTTGCCCAGGTCGAGATAAATCCAATTTTGGTCGATTGGGCACCAGTGTGCCCCAAGTACCTCCAAAGCGTGGAAATTCAGACTTGAACAAATTCAGAGAGTCCCTGCCTGTGTATCAGATGGGAGCTACAATCACAGAGGAAATCAATGCCAACAAAATAATTCTTATCGCTGGTGAGACTGGCTCCGGGAAAACAACCCAGGTACAGAATCTGCTCACATTTTATTTTCTCTGCTGTGATATCTTTGTAATAAGGCAAGCAAAACCAACATGTGAAGTGTATGATCCAATGCTGGAAGCAATATTTTATCTATATTTTGGATTATATATGTATATTATTATGCTTATCTTTTCATTTTTATATTGTGATCATGTTACAATGAACATTTTTTTTACAGTTTTGTTTGTTCATATTTCAGGGAACAGAAATGTCTATTTTATGATAGCCCACATTGAAGTTCATTCAGTCCCAGGATGATTTTATTTAGTATGTACCATTGAGATATCATTGTTATATCTGGTGTTGTACTGTTATTTGGGCAGGTGCCGCAACTGATTTTGGATGACTGCTATGAAAAAAAACAAGCTTGCCGCATTTTGTGTACACAGCCGAGGAGAATTGCAGCTGTAAGCATAGCAGAAAGAGTTGCGCTAGAGAGAGGGGAACGCTTAGGTCATGCTGTTGGTTATCAGATTAGATTTGAGAGCAAGTAAGTGGTGGATGTTTGCATCAGGGAACATCCTATGATATATTTATGAATTAAAGGGCTTGTGATGGGTGTTTATAATTTGATGCTCTTTTCAGTTTTCTTAACGTCTTTGTGAACCATATGATGCACACTGTGTCTGTTTGACAAAGTCAGAGAATATTGAAATTTCACTGCCACTTTCCTGCCACCTCCATCTCATCTCTAGAAGCATGTTTTATGCATTTGATGGTTCTTATTAGGGTGTACACCAAGCTAGGGTTCTTTACAGAGTCCCAGAATGGATTTTGTAAACATTTTATTTTAATTATGTAGGCAGAAGAAAATTACTCATAATGAAAGTTTTTAAATAAACTGAAAATAAGTTTTCCTTAAACCTCAACAGCTTTTTTAGATTTTTACCATCTTGATTATTCTTGTTGCCAGTAATATAATTTGCATGTCAAACATGAATAAAGAGGCTTCTTTAAGTGATGCGACTTACATCCATTCTCCTGTATTTTTAAATTACTTACATCCATGCTCCTTCATTGTTCATCTTCATGATATCTTCACTTTCTCCAGATCATTAGTTCAGCCACCAAACAGCATTTAACTTTTTTAAGTTATCACCATCATCTTTTGATTGATTGAAAAGATAAGTCAGAAATACAGAAAATCGTTGGTTTTTTTTTTTAATTCTTGCATTTTGCATTAGGATCTCACCAAAGACTGTCCTGACCTTCTGCACAACAGGGGTATTGCTCCGTACAATGATGGGTGGAGATGCTTGTCTCAACAATGTCACCCATGTCATTGTGGTAAGTTAAGCATTGTGGTTTATGGTAGACTTTATTTACTGTCAGACTCAATAGGATAGGTATAATATGTTTACATTGACCTTCTTCCCCTTCTATAATCCTTCAAATACATATAAATTCAGCGGTAGGAGGAAGGTTCATAGCTGCAAGTGGAGCAATATCTTTGATTTCTGTGGAGCAAAAGGCCATGCATGAAATATACTCATTTTTATTTGATATATGAATATGTATGTATATGCCTTTATTTTTTTATTGTGCTAAAATTTTGTATATTTTTTTTTTCAAGAGACCTGTAGAGCTAGAAACCTCTAGAACAAAATGGAGAAAAAAAAAACATTTGTTATCATACTATTTGGCAATCATTTTGATATGTTTAGTTTTCGTTGTGTACCTGAAGATAAACTACAATTTCATACTCAAAAGATGAAAGAAATATGTTTTCCAAACAGTTGTCATATATTGCTTTCGGGTTGAATCGGGTGAAAACTTCTGAAGAATTTGTGAGAGTAATTTGTTTCCATTGGTTACTTGTCTGTTAGAATTACTGTCTCAAAATTTGACATTCCTGCTATATCTTTCAGGATGAGGTCCATGAAAGAGACAGGTTCACAGATTTCTTGTTGCTGTGTATGAAAGAGGCAATTCCACATCACCCAAACCTGCGCGTGATTCTTATGAGTGCCACTCTCAACATGGAGTTGTTCTCTGGTTACTTTGACAACTGCCCTATTGTGTGTGGTAAGTAATTGTTTTCCTGTTATACTGAATGCAATAGATTTCCGTCTACTTTATTTGCAGATCTTCTATCATGAAAAACTCAACATTCTAGCATTGCACAGTGTACACTATAGCTCTTCAAAATATGGGCTCTTTTTAATTTTTGATCAGTTTGGAAAATATTGCAATTAAAAGCTAAATGTAAAGTAAATGTTTGCTCCACTTTACCAGACCAAACAAAAGAACACAAGAAATTGTTTGTGAGTCCTATAAATGAAATTTGAAATTAGTATTCACATGAATGTAACTATTAATCATTGTGTGTATTGCCATGAAAAATTTTAATTTTGAAGGTTCAAAATTTGTGATGTTCACAGCTTTTTGCAAAATAAATTATCTTTTTTTTTTTGACATTTTTATTATGATTTTATATTTTTTACATATTAGTTACATAAATGTTTTTCTGTGTATTGAATAATTAAAATAAAGTGAAAGCATAATATTTAATATTTTACCAGTCCCTGGAAGTCTGCACTTTGTGGAGGAGATTTTCCTGGAGGATATTTTGAAATGGTAGGTCCTCAGTTCTACTTTCATTGAATATTCACTCATCAGTAAAGCTTTAACTTCTTTATTTGTAAATTATTCTAATTTTTTTTCCAGGGAAAGAAAAATGTAATTTTTTATCCCTAATATATTTATTGTTGTCAATGAAATGTGAAAACTTCAGCCATGTCTGAAAGACACACATTCTTGTCATTTTCAAAATACTGACATAGAATGAAATATTTTAATACTTTATGAGAAATTGTGTATATATGTGTGTGTGTGCGTGCGTGTGTGCGTTCTGTTGTTGTTGTAGTTTTTGTTTTGTTATGGTTTGTTTTGTTTTTTTGTTTGTGAATCATAATAGTCGAATTAAATAATTTGAAGTTAGCATTTATTGCCTTGCAGCCATATTTACTTGCATTTGATTTTCATTGGTCAGTGGGATTAAATAACAAGGGTATGTTATTTTGAATTTGTTTAACATGTTCTGTTTCATACAATTTTGATCTGATTTAGTGCGTGGGAAATCACTTGTTTCATGATTAGCATAATGTAGGTGTACCAGTGCACTGGTGATGAAAAAAAAATCCAAATAGTTGATTGGTCAATTATCAAATTGATCATGCTATAACTTTCTTTCTAGTCAGCAGTGAGAAATTTGTTATTTTAATTTAACCTGTCAGTATAAAGTATCTATCATGATCACCATTCATGTTTAAGAAATGATATTTGAACCTGTGACAGTATGAGATGATTTCTCTGTTACTGCATTGTATATTTTGTGAAGAGAAGTTCTGGTGCTGGTGTAGGGCATAATGAGTCTTTGACCAGATCAATCTGGAGTTTAATATTAACTTGATTTTTTTTTTTTTTTTGGAAGTGATATTAAACTTTACTGTTCTTCAGTTATGTTTATAACTGGATTTGATTTTGCAGGACTGGTTACAGAAACAAAGCAATGGATAAGGCACTAGTGAAGGCACAAAAATGTAAGTTGTGAAGAAACAATGACATAAGTGACCAGCAGATTTTTTTGTCATTGATATGAATCAATTTGTTTAATGAAGTTTATTGAATAAATTAAGTTAACATCCACATAAAAGTCAACATATTGTTTGTATTTTTGCACGAGGAACTCCTGTGTCCGGAATTTCTTCTGAGTTTGGAAATAGTGCCAGATCATTTATCTCAGTAGCATGGGTGGTAAGTGCAATTATTCATTTCAATAAATTTAACAGTAAATGTGATTGATTAATATTCTGTTCTTTTTTAAATTCATTTTATTGGCATGTACATTGTTTTTGGAAATAAAAATAAAAATATGAAAGACGATGGACTTCTTTTTTTGCTGTTGTTCATCAATAGCTCACCATCAGGAAGAGCAGCTGACAGAATGGTGCGCCAAACAGTTGAACATCACAGACTCAGCAGTTGGCAGTGGCACAGAGGAGGATTCAGATGTGACAACGTCAGACAATGCTGAGGTAACTGAAATTTCATAACTGATGAACAGGGATTTCATTTTGGGATTAGATTTTTCCCGAAAATCTTGATCATTATTGTTATAAATGCATGTATGTGTAACATCACCACTCACATCTCTTTATCCTGCTTTTACTGTTTTATGGATATTACATATTCAGTTGATGATCAGCCTATCTTTTCCTCTTCTTTCTCTAAAAAAAAAATAGATCTCAAAAAGAGATCCTATAATGTCCGGCAAGATTGAAATTCCATGAGCGTGTGAATTTTATATTGGAGAAGAAATCCAAAACCCAAAATACTTTAATATGGAATTTTTTTTTTGTTCTGTCTGAATTTTTGTTTCCAAATAAAATCATCCAATTGAAATGACTGGAAAATGTGTATTTGTGTATATCATAAGATTACATCATCACTACAAATCTAGAGGGACTGTTATTGTTTGTATTTGTCAGTTGGGTGAGGAAAAGGAAGATCTGGAGCCATGGGTCATAGAGGAGATGGACAGGCTTATGCAGGAGGTGTGGCTAACAGGAAATGAGGAACTTTTCCACCAAATTATTCATTTCATTTCCAGTGAAAATGTCAGTGGTGAGTAGAGATTTCAAGTTCTGTCTAAGTTAGGAAGACATGGGGTATAATTTTCCCTTGTGTAGTTGCTAATAGGCAGGTAAGTTTCATGTAGATGCAGATATTTTGTTGCCTTCATATTAAATAAATTAATATTGATTGCATTTATATTGCGCTCATCCCTGCACAGTATAGGCTCCAAGTGTTTTACAATCTATCATTACTCCAACAGACTCACCGGAAATACTCTGTACATTCTCAGTTTTCTCGGAAGCATATAAGGCAGCTGCCCATTAAATATCCATATTCTTATTTGTCAACAATGCCCTTCACTGCTCATCGTCAGGTACCCATTTCAACCAGAGTTGAGTTTGGGAATGTATGTGAATTGTCATCCTGAGTCTTGACATCCCAACCATTAAGCTACCAAGTAATTTCATGAAGTGATTAAATGTAGAACAACAGCAGCCTATGAAATGACTAGTCTAATTGTTTTGTTGAATATTTGCATAGTAATGTGTGTCAGAACATGACTGACTATTCATTGCTTTTGCTCTTATTGACAAATAGTTTTGGTGATTACATTTTCATACCATGACAGGCAGTGTCACAGGTTCTCATTATGTAGTAGTGCAGAGGAAGTGAAAATAGTTTGTATCTATAGGCCAGGTCTGTTTGAACATAAGTATTGCCGTTTTACTAGATTTAACTTTTGTCAATCAAGAGGTTGTCTGCTTTAATAATTTTATAGCTTTTTTTTTTTTTTTAAAATAACATAACAAGTGAAAAAAAAATGTAGTTTGACGTGAGGTATATCATCTTTGTAGAACATGTATGTAGGTTGAAAGAATTGTATGCATTTCACATTATTACAAATAGTCAGATAATCTCTAATGTACCTATCATCACGGTTATTTATAATTACAATTTCAGATGTTGCTGTTTACAGTTTTTATAAGTATCGACTTTCTTTAATTTCATTTTCTGGCATGCTGCTTATGAGATGCTGTTCTGCAATAGACATTATTTTCTCTACCATATTTATTTGACAGTTGACTATGCCCACTCAGAGACCAGTACTACACCCCTTATGATAGCCGCGGCCAGGGGGTTCATGAATGTTGTGGAGCATTTACTCTCTTTAGGAGCTGATGTTAACATGCGCACGGCCAACAACTGGACAGCTCTCGACTTTGCTAAGAAGTTTGAAAGGAACAGCATAGTTGAGCTACTAGAGGCTTATCAGTGAGTATTGTTATTACCCAGAGGGAAACAGTTTTAAAGAAGAAATATATTGGGCATTTTCTGTTGTCTGCAGCGGCTTGTTTTGATCAAAGTTGCAGAGTGAAATGTGAAAAGTATACAAAAATTCATGATACAATCAATGATACCCCTTAAGATCAGATATCATAAAATGCCTTTTCCATGTTTGGATGTATGTAGCCTGCAGATATCCAAGTACAATGAAAACTTCGTAAATTCTGAGGCCAGTATTTCTGAACATTTTATTTATGTAAAAAATCCACTTACATAATGGAGTTATGATCTACATTCACAACACCTGACATTGCTAAACCAGTGCTTACCAATGATGTTTTTAAACCAACAGTTAACTGCTCATTTGTCACCATTACTTCTGTAATCAGTCATGTAGTCAGTTAATATTTTCTTCCTCATCATGTGTGAAATCACCACTAGACACTTTTGCTGCAGTTAGTTGTGACCTGATTAAAGAATATCATTTTGTAGTGATTGTTCTTGCAGTACAGAGATTTGTATACTTTGTAGCTGAGATTGTCGTATAGTGAAGAACAATTTTTTATAATTGAAATTTTCTTTCTTCTTATTCATGGGTGACCTAAAGTCATTAAATTTGTATCCTATGCCATAGAACTTTAACATGTGTGCATGGTTTCTCCTCTGCGCAAAAAATTAAAAATATCAAGAAATAAAAAAGTACCATTTGTGATGCACGTAATCTTGGGGCAAAACCTCATGATCTTTTGTCACAGTCTCAGTCGAAATCTCAACTGTTTCTTCAGATCATCATTGGACTCCATGCAAATTGAGGGGAGTGAAGACTGGCAGCTGATGTCAGAGGAAGACAGAGAATTGTTGAAAGTTTATCAGCAGAGCTTTGATGATGAAAAAGTCGATATAAAATTGGTGACCTCTCTTATTCACAAAATCCATACATCTGATCAAGAAGGTAAAAATGTAGGCTACATATTGATTTTATTTCCTGTCTACTTTTGGCAGTCGAACTTTGACAGTCTTGGAAAGGGTACTAAGTTGAATTATGTCAAACCACTGTGTTAGGAAAAATGGAACGAGCAAAAAAAAAAAAAATTCACAGAATGGTTTATCAGTAGCATTCAGACTTGTCTCAAGAACAGGAATATGAAATAGTGAACAGTACTCTCACACTTCAGGCTATGAAAGGAGTCTTTATGTCTGAAAAAAGTATGAGACATGACAAGCAAAAAAAAAAAAAAACCCAAAGCTTGTCAAATTTAATCGTTCCAAGCATGCTTTGATTTGAGACAAAGCTGAAATGTTTCATTGCTTAAAGGAAAAAAAAGTAAAAGGAATCAGGGGATGACAGATCTCAAAATTAAATGCATGTCAGTGGGTTGAATTTATACATCTGTTAGCGGATGAGTTTTGCATTTGCAGTGTGGAACAGAAAAGAAATTAAAAACTAGAAATCCCAGATCTGATGAATGTGCACTTCTTCAACAGACAGTTATTTCCAAGACAAAGTGAGGTATCTGAGGAGAATTGGATCTAGAGGCCAGTAGTAAGGCCTACCACCTCCCATATCTTTGGGCCACACAAAAATAAAATAATGTCCTAATTAAATAATCCTACATGCCAGCATTGTCAACAGCCAATTCCTGAAAAAAAGTTACTTTCAGTTTCTGTGAGCAAAGTGAGTTTACATATGTTTAAAAGTGAAAAGATAAATAATTTCTTATGTACTTAAATACTTGAGGACACAAGGAAAACATTTTTTTTTTTTTGAAATGTGAAGTCTGCCCATGCCAGTTCCCAAATATTCATAAAGTGCATTATATAATCATTTCGTATGATACTGAACTGTGTGCTGTCGTTGGAAAAAGTGGTCTGTCTTTTTATTACTGCAGGTATCATATGGTGAATAGAGTTTTCACAGATGGGCCTTGCTCATTGTGCTCTTTTTTGACATCTCATTACCCTCATTTATTGTCTTGTAGGTATATCAATTAATTAGAATTGTGAGTAGCTTTATCATGTCTTCAGTTTTTAGCACTATCAAGTCCCCGAAATGTTTGACATGTCACTTGTTTCATTTCCATTTACTGTATAAGAGAAAATAACATATTTTGTTTTCTTACTATTCAGGATTAAATAACTGAAATAAAATAGTTTGAGAAATCAAATACTAAAGCAGCTTAATTATTTCCATTTCCCATCATACATCCATGATAACAGTAAGGTCCTATTTCCCAGTGTGTTTGCATAATTCCCATAGGGTACCTATTTCAAATGACAATATGAGATACAACATGATGAAATCAGGCATTCATCAAATTTTTAGCAAATGGAGTTATTGGTATCACTGTGAAGATTATTTATTTCCCTTTCGGCATGTGGAAAAATGTTTGCTTTACCTAGGTTGAATTTGAGATATTGGCAATTAAAAACGAAGGGGATGACTTGTTGCTGTAGCTGAATTTAGCGAGAAAATGGCAGATCATTTTGTAAATCCTTATTAATCCTTATAAGGCCATGCCACTGCATTACAGTTTTTGGGCTTTTGCTCAATCCTTTTTAGCAGATGTCATTCTGAAATGTATTTTTAGATTGTTATAGAAGAGTTCTGTGAAGAAAAAAACATTGCGTTAAAAATTCATTCAGTGGTGAAAAACACATGATTTCTCTGGTCGCCTCAGATTGACAAGCACCTGATTTCATTGTGTCACTTGTTATATGATTCATTCTGCATGAAGGGTGGGGTTTGATGTGGATATATTCAAGCAAAGTTGTTAAGGTAGTATTCTTGGAAAATTCATGGGTAAGTTGGCTTTAGCTCTGAAAAACAAAAACAAAAAATAAAAATGTTGGATCTCATTCCCCTCACTTAGTTATGTTGTTTTTCAGGAGCGATTTTGGTATTTCTCCCCGGGTATGATGACATTGTCAGTTTGAAAAATGTCATATCAGAAGATCGTCGCTTTCAGAACACAAGGTAAATATTTTGTTATTTTCAGTTCAAATGGTTTAAAGTGGTAATGCAATGTCACAAGCAACTTATGCTCTGTGCTGATAAATAATAAACTTCTAACAGCCAAAAACATGTTTGCGATATTTTAGTGAAAAAAATCACAATTAATGTGTTTATTTTGCAAAATAACACAACTTACGATTCTGCATTTCTCTCACCGGCTCTCTAGGCCATTAACATAGATTTGCATATGGCATCATATTTAACCTCACATCTTTGTTCTATGAAGCTGCACGACTCGCAGAACAGCTTCAGATCCAATGGCAACATGAGATGGCCAACTATTAAAGCCCAATCAATGTGAGCGTCAGGGTGTTTTTGTTGAATCTACCTTGGTCTCGGAGTACACAATCCAGGCCCACATCGTACCACTTTACTGACCAATGTCTTCCTTTAGTTTCCCCCTATCTCTATCCTTTCTTTACATATGATAGTATTTGCAATGAGCCAAGGATTGGAGAACGGGTTGTACTCGTGAAGACATCAAATTCAATGGGTGTCAATTTTATCACTCCTCATCATACAATTTCCATTACAGATGTGTTTATAACCAAATATAACCACTTGGAGCAAACCACCTCACATAGGTGTGTATTTACATTCATGCTATAGAATCTCGGCGTAAAATTCAAGCTGTTCATCCCTGTAACCACGTGGACTTTTAGAACATTCTCATTAGATCAGAGTGGCTGACACTGATGTGGCAGCAGTGACTACAAAGAAAATTTAGAAATTTATATAAGTGATCTAATGTTAAAAAAAAAATAATAAATAAAAGTACCATCCCTTGACCCCGAAGAGGAGAAATTGGCTTGGCCATTTCAGACTACATCGCCACAGTGCTGCGCTACTGTACTTCCCCCGATATACATCAGGTACCCGTTTTACAGACGGGTGGGCTGAGTAAAATTGTATGTTAAGTATCTTTCCTAAGGATACAACATGCAAACGTTGTGATTCGAACCACTGACCTCTGCTTCCAAAGGCCGCAGCACAAATCACTGAGCTAACACGCCACACATTAATGGTATCATAAAGTGAGAGCACAAGAAAGCTTTCTGATATATAAACAAAGAGATGTTTAATCCAAACTGACTTTCATTCATAGCAATTGTAACTCACTCCTGCTCTCAATAGCTTTAGTCGGCGGTCAATGCCAAACTTGTTCAGTGGGTCAAATGGTCAGAGGAGTCTGCGTTATTATTCAGTATGGTATAGACAAAGAGACTACATCTATTTGATACTCTTCTCGTGGTCATTTCTTTTGACGGTAGTTTCGGACCAGTTCAGACTTCTCTTCTGTTCAAGAGGATTAATTTTTCTGTTTTATTACGTAAAGTTTCCTTTCCCTTTTGGAGGAGTGTCTATTGAGCTGCGCATAAATATTATGGCAATAATTTGACAAGTTTAAATGACATGGCAAGAAATATCACAGGGCAACAAAGCACCCCTTCAAACACCCGACAGGTCACAGCCACACAGTGCACTATTGTTTACATACTGGATAGGCTCACTGGGATGTACCCACCCAATCTGTCCTGGGGAAAAAAAATGATGTCACACCCAGTTTACAGTCAGTTACAGAAAACAACTTGATAGCCAGAGCGTCCTAACGATTCCGTCTTTTTTGATAAATCTCAGATTTAAGAAGCCCTCAGTTTCTAATTCGCATGTCAGTGGGATTTATATTAACCATAACATTTCTTCTGAGGCAAAAACAAAAAGAAACTTGACACAACAAATTGATGTTGCACTACCACTTTAAGGCAAAGAAAATGGTGGGTCATAAAAGGATCTTCAGCCTGTAGTGTTGTGTAAAAGTGAGAGCCTAAGGTTTTGTTAGACAAACTAGGGGAAGACACATAAGCATGAACTCACTGTTCTGAGGACAATGTATTATCATACTGTTGTCTTATTTTGTTCTGTTTTCCTTTGTAGGGTATAGACTTTCTACCGGACTGTCAAACTAAAGATTCTTTTCTAGACTGATATATATATACATAGCTGTGACTGCTGTGATATTGCTCTGAGTATCTGTATTATGTATGTAGCTTTCACTTCTAAGTAAGTAGGATTATCTTAGCATTAATTGCTTGCTGTTCAAATATTCACCTGATAATAGGATCCGAGATTCGAACTTGCAATGTCCATGAGGGGAATTTTTTGCTGAGTAGCAGACACCACTAGGGCGACCTTCTAGGGCTGAAATCATTTTAATTTGATTATGATTTAAAGGTTTTAGTCTTGCCATATCTATACCTTAATGGAGATATATCTAATATCTACAGATATCCATGAAATTGGCTAATTTAACTCTTTCCCGTCTCTCAGATATGTGATATATACTCTTCATTCATCCTTGCAACACTCTGACCAGAAGAGAGTATTCAAGGTACCACCCCAAGGTGTTAGGAAAATTGTAAGTGTTGGTCAAGTTTCTCTTCTTTGTATATGCTATCACTATTGATCAGCTGTACAGCCAAGGAGAATTTACAGAGCTTTGTTGCTGGTATTTCATGAATATATTATTACAAGGATTGCTTGACAGTGATAGCACCAGAGATTTTTGCCATTTTGAGAAGGCTATAGTAATTAAACTGTAAAAGTAAATATTTAGAACTTCTTGTATGATTTTTTATTTTAAAGATTTTCATGTCATTCTGTTTTTCTGTCAACAGATTTTGTCCACAAATATTGCAGAGACATCCATCACTATCAATGACGTAGTGTTTGTTGTGGATTGTGGGAAAGTGAAGGAGGTGAGACTGTCTGAAATATTCATTTACAAAATGTGTTGACTTGAACTTCTTATGACATCTTTAAAACTCATTCCACACAGAAACTTTACAAATTATTGCTGTCAAATATTGGGCAATTGGAATTGAAAATAAATATTTGCTGCTACAGCAAATTGTATTGGTAAAGAATGTGACATATATAAGGGTGCACAGTCTCAGACAGTATAAGTTATGTACTGTTGAATTATATGGACCAGAGTTCAAAAAGTTTTATTATAATTCACTATTTTGTGTGGGATATTATTAATAATAAGTTCGAATCAGATTCTGTGGATGAAAAAATATGACAATTAAAATAGCAGTGTCGTCGACTTGGATACTGGTGGACATCTTTCATTTCTTAGAGTCAGGAAAGTGCACATCTATTATAACTTTTATTTCAAATTTGTGAGCATGTTTTTTTGCTTTTCTCTATAAAATCTGACAGAAAACTTATGATGCACTCACATCTTTGACAATGCTGAAAAGCAACTGGATCTC
The DNA here is from genome assembly GCA_038406235.1 of Peronia verruculata. Classification (NCBI taxonomy): domain Eukaryota; kingdom Metazoa; phylum Mollusca; class Gastropoda; order Systellommatophora; family Onchidiidae; genus Peronia; species Peronia verruculata. The sequence continues at coordinate 3,327 of JBCAUA010231932.1, read as the reverse complement.
AAAGGCCAGCGCATTACAGAGAAAGGGAAGGTCTGTCCAGAAGCTCATTATTTCTTTCTCTCTGGAATAAATCCCCCACAAAAGCTGAAAATTTTCAATGAAAAGTCTCCATATAGACCTGAAAAGATTTTCATCTTGATACTGTCAAACCACGCTAGGACAATGAGAATTAATCATTTTTTAAGAAAAGTGGTAACAATTGAACCAAGCTAGTAGAAAGTAATGTCTTTGGCAAAACTGTACTGGTTTATAAACTATTTAGGGAAAATGTCATGTTAAACGGTGCAATATTTTAATTTACAGTGAGGAGTGGAGATGTATACAATGTGTTGATTTTTTTTTTTTTTTTTGTTATAATGCATCCTGCCACATTTTAAGGATTTCAAACCTCGGACTTTCGTTAAGAACCCTGCTTTCTGTTCATCGCCAGCTTTTCTTTGTTAGCCTGATCACTTGCCAACTTTTGTTGACCCCACTAGCCAATCACAGTTTTATATGTAATTATTAAGACAATACAAGTCCTGCACAATAGCAACGAAACCAGAAGTGTGAGAGAATCTTGAGCATGTTCCGAACGAGAGCTGAAATGGCATTCAGTGGCTGTTTGAAAACAACATCGAAGCTCGTAACGTGCCATTCCTTGTATCTGAGAACAGGTGTAGAATGGTTGTGCGGGAATTGTTGATGAAAAATCAACACATCACTTCAAATCATTGACTAAAATAAATTACTATTTGGCCATGGTCTTACTAAATAATGTAAGAGGACAGTCATACGGGAGTAAGATCTAGATGTAGAAATTATTACATTCCATTTTTAGGATGATAGCTCTGCTCAGTGCAAATGCTTTTGTTGTTCCCATTGGCTTTCACTCAAAACTTTTGTTTTGTGTGTGTTTTTTGTTTTGTTTTTTGTTTTTTTGCTAAATAAATCATTATTATCCTACGTGTGTATGAAAACTTTCAATTTTCTCTTAACATAAAATGCTTTGATTGGTTGTGTATGGATGTGTTTGTGTGTGCAAGTGTGTATTACATAAATGGGTAGCACCTAACCAACCTGATGAAATGTGGAGGGCAAAATTTTCCCGTTCTTTTAATGAAAAAAAGTTTAACATCCTTGACATTTATTTAACTTACCTTATGCTGCCTCCTATTTGTCCCAGAAAGAGAACTTAGATTCAGACGATAGCACAGCTAAAGTCTAGTTTTATCTATGCCAAAACACACAGGATGTAATATGAAAAAACAGTTTTTCTCAAAATTTGACTCTGATCATTTGTTACCATTTAGATTACCACTCCTCATATGCTTATTTTTGCTGATTCTGGGACCATTTCTGTCACCTGTATAAGAATTGCAAGCACTGAGAATGCCCTATACTGGGCATATGTCTGAATGAATCAAGATCTGCTACTACAAAGCTAACAGCCAGCTATGTCGGGCTGTTATGTTTGTCCAGTTGTGTCAAATGTAGTTATTTGTTTTAGTTTTTGTGACGATATGGATAGACACATGTATCTGATTATCTTTCAGAGCTGGGAGATGCCAAGCAGGAAAATGCTATCACCTGTTCAGCCGTTCAAGATATATGCATCTTCAGGATTATCAAACACCTGAGATCTTGCGTCTGCCTCTGCAGGTATGTCATGTGCTGTGGAACCTGTAATTTCAATAAATAATTGTGGGGGGGGGGGGGCTATGTTCCTTTGATTGAATGTCTCCGCTGGATAATTCTATCACTTCATGCCACAGGTTGTTTTGGTTGTGCTTATGGGAAGAATAGTTTCACAATTTTCTTTTAATTGATTGTGAGCTAGAGTATTTCAACCCAGATTTATCCAATTTCAAGTTGCTATAGGATAATATTATTGCATTACATACAGATTTAGGCCTACAATACAAAACAGTGAGTTTTGGGTGAATACAAGTAAATTAGTAATCTGTTACAAAGACAGATCTCACAAATCTCTCGCAGCAGGAGTTGCATTTGAGCAATACAACCCAGAGAAGTGCAAGTTATCACAACTGTAATGTTTTGGATCCGGCTTGTTGATTTTGTTTTCCATACATATTGCATTTTTAGTTGCTTACACTTTGTTACTTACAGGAATTATGTTTGCATACCAAATTGATAACACCCAAAGAGTCGATTGAGACATTTCTTGGCAAGTGTCCACAAGCCCCACCCCAGCTGGTCATAAGGAATGCTGTTCAGGTTCTGAAGGTAAGATAGTGCTACATGTGCATATATGTGCAATGTTTAAGGTAATGGGTGAAAAACAGAAGTAATTTTCTGACAGAATAAAGTCTAATCTGCTGAGAGTGTCAGCCTCATTGGGAATTCAAACACTGCTTGAGATGAGCTGAATTATATCATAATCATGAGTATGGAAATTTGAAACACATTGTGTTTTCCTTTTGTATTTGCAATTTGATGTCTTTGACAAAGTAAGACTTATGTGCAGTACAGGCATTTTTTATGAAATTCCTGAATCTAGGAAGGCATTGATTCTTTTTTTAAATCGAATTTAAACTTTGACAAACTGCATTATCATCAGATTGCATGGCTGCACTCTATAAATATTTCTTGTTTTAAGCTGGTCTAAATGGGACAGTTGAAATTTTGTGGTATTTATCATCGTGTTTTCATCCAAGCTTATTTTCTCTTCAGCAAATTGATGCTCTGGATTCATTTGAGGATTTGACAGACTTGGGTCAACATTTAATTGACTTGCCCATCGAGCCTAGACTGGGAAAGATGGTCTTGCACTCGGTGATACTGAAGTGCTTGGATCCTGTCCTCACGATTGTGTGCACACTTTCCTTTAAAGAACCATGTGAGTCTTTTTCTATAGAACTGCTCCAGTTTTCACAAAAAAGAAAGAAAAAAAAAAAAAAGAAAAGATTCTTCTGTGATATTGATGGCTTTTTAAAATGGATGAGGCTTCTGCTTTTCTTACATACCAAGATATAGCTTGTATGATGTGCAAATACCCTTGACCACATCATAGACCTCACCGGAGAAGGGATTTTCAGCCAATGAGAAAAATAGGTCATATATGCTGGGTGTCTAGCCGAACCTAGCAACAAGAGAGGGTGCCACAAGCGCAGCGGTAACTACACACATCGCATAGAGAACTGTCCGATTTTGCTACCTTTCTTTGTGTGTTTTGGGCATTCAGAATGGTTTTCCATTGTCCTTGGCGTGGATCTTAGGCAAACTTTTGCGTTTTCCCAACCCTAAAACAAGGAGAGACGACGCCATGGCATGGATCAAAGCTTGCAACCGATTACATAAAGATCTGAACGTCAGACATACATATCC
>JBCAUA010231821.1:0-13316 GCA_038406235.1 Peronia verruculata | reverse complement strand
CCACAATCCTAGAATAGACAAACACAGACAGTCATTAAAAAAAAAAATGCACGCGGCGTTAATCCATAAAACATTGGCCACGTCATGAGACAAGAACAACTTGATCGGAGCACTTTATTACCACGGGGAGGTTGGAAGGACGAAACAGAGTCGAGGGTGTGTGTTTATACAGATCTCGGCGGGAAAGGGGAAACTGTACATGCGTACACTATTCCTCAATAATCTAAATATAGTGCCTTTCACGGGCAAGTGTTTGAAGATTACTAAGGAAAAAAAGAAGAAAATGAAGATGGGGGAGACATACACACACACACACACATACATACACACACACACACACACCGACATAGAGAGAGAGAGAGAGACAGACAGAGACAGAGAGAGAGACAGGACAGACAGAGACAGAGAGAGAGACAGAGAGAGCGAGAGCATTTAGAAAAATGGGAGTTTGATGATATTTCATGTGTTTCGATATGGATGAAGCTTTGGACGACGTATTACCTGAGTTTTAGTTAGTTCTTCTTCAGGGAGGACAGCAGAGGAGAAAACAGCAAAAGGATGCGTTAGCTTTGTCCATATGGCAGATTGCAGGACACAGAAAGAAAAGGAAAAATAAAAAATCTTGCTTGGTACCACATGTATTTCTACTGCGCCAAAAGGAAAGCGCTACATCTTCCAGCTGTAACTGGATGAGCCATTATCAGCATGTCTTCAAGTGACAGTCACATCTTACTCGCTACAATCCATGAAAGCCAGAATGTCTTCAATAACTACTGCACTAGCTTTTAGATAACTGCGATTACATGGAACTAACACACTTTTCTATCAACATGAACTAGATCCTGAACACTGCCACTGCCTTGGTGACTTTGGCACATAAAAACTGCTCAAACGGCTTCCCAAAACAGTGACAGTGTAAACTACGACAATCAGATTCTCATGCTCAGGGGTCGACGACAGACTGCGCCAACTTAAACAACGTGAGCAGGGTATAATATGCCGATCTCTGAAAGCTCTTCTCTCTATACTAGAATCCATATAAATCATCATGCCATGCAAAAAAAAACTAAACAAAAAGGGTCTTTAGCCAAAAATTTAAATGTAATTAGTACTTACTTATAGTGACTGTGGTGAAGATATAATTCAAACATATCGTTTGTGCCACGTTCATAGATATTATCTATAATCTTGATTTGACACAAGGGTTAAATTTCTCAATCCATCTACCTGTCCAAGCTTTCAGTTTTAACAAGCTTATGTAATTCTAGGGATTCTTGTTGATTTCTTTTGGTGTTTGGATGGCTACCGTTGGAAGATATCTTGAATTTTAAAAAGCATGATGATGATGATGATGATGATGCCCTGAAGAATGGTCAAGTTGATTCGAAAATTTGGCAGAGTATGAACATCAATATCTATTTTATAAAATGATGATGATGATGATGATGATGATTCTATATGTTTTCATTATTGCCCTAAAGAAGAGTCAAATTGACTCGAAAATTTGGCAGATATTTGACCATCACGATCAAGTTATAGATTTCTGTGTTATTTGTTTTTCTTGAATTGTTTTGCTAGTTGCCGGTCTGACAGTTATATTATATTTTTATAAAATGATGATGATGATGGTGATGATTATGATTTGAGGAGACAACTGATGATGATGATGATGATGATGATGGTGGTGGTGTGGAGATACCAATTTAATCAATTTCTACCATATCACGTTCTTCATATGCCCCCCCCCCCCCCTGCCTTTTTTTATGAATTTGATTAGTTGCCAATAGACAGTGGTCTTAGATTTGAAGACACTTTAATAAAATGTCAGATATTAGATGATATCCCATTGTTATACCCCAACAACAACAAAAATACTGTCAATTTGGAATCAATCTCAATGCAGTTCATGACAATTTATGTTCTCTGTTTCACTTTGAGACAGAATGGACTCCCTTTTAGGACGTTCAATTTTTAAAAAAAAATCAATGGAAATCAATTCAATTATAATGATGTAAAAAACTTGGACGCACATCAAAATGATTTCAGACTATAAACCGCGGGGACATGGAATCGATTTTGGAGCCTGGTAAGAGAGAGAAGAGGGGGGGGGGCGATAACTTTGGAAGACGGATGAAAATGTTTTAAATTTTCGCCAATGATGTATACAAATCCAATATCAGCAAATTGGCCCTAAATTAATAAGCCCAGTTTAACCTTGGGAGACCAAAGGCACGGAAGCTGTGACGTGAAAGTTGATAGATACTTAAATGTTTAATTCATCACTGATATGTACACACTCAATATCAGCAGTTTAATCTTTAAAAGAAGCCAAGACAGAGTGAGAAAGAGAGAGAGAGAAGGGCAGAGGCAGGAATATCGAATGAGAATATCTTAAATTACAGCTCATCAATCATACATGAAAAAAAAAAAACAATGTCAACAAATTTGCTATATAGATAGGCTTAACTGAACATGGGAAAGAAAGGAAGGACAAGGAGTTTGTTGGGAATACATAAGCTTATAAGACCTCAACAGTAATGAGTTTATCCAATATATTGCAAAGGGGAAGGGGATAAAGGCATTAAGATAAGAGGTTCTTTATGATCTATTATTAAATCTATCATTTCAGCCAGATGACTTCCTTTCTTCGCCAAGTTCAGAAGGTATGAAACAAGCATTACAAAGAAGGAACAAATTAGTTGTTTTTTTTTTTTAACCTGAAGACCAAAAAAAAAAAAAATGAAAAAAAAAATCACTGTGAGTTTTTCAGAATTTTCCGTTACTCGTGTTTCGAATACAAGAAAAAACGATTTTTCTATCACTTGTCTTTGGCAAAGGGAAGAAATTTGGCCAGCGGTCAAAATTTCCCATTACTTGAGCAAATCTACAGATCAAGTACCAGCAAATTCGTTCTGTGGACAAGCTTAATGTGTTAACCTTGTAAAGAAAATGAAGTAGAGGAAGCCGTGCCACAAAACCGCTCTTGATGGACACTTTGCTTATTTCCAGAGCAACAAACTGCCAGAGCTGGCGGCCCACCAGGTATAAGTCAGCGGTCTCTACCTGTCCACTTACCGACCGCAGACTCCCCCTGCTCATTACGCTAATTCGCCCAGTGTGAACAGAGGTCCAGCTCAAAATAAAACCACAGGGTAGAGAGATAAGGGTGCTTCACATGGAACTCAAACGTTCGTGATGTTCGAGCTGTGTTGTGACTTCTCCACTTTTGTGGGCCTCTCAAAGAGTCAGTCTCCAACGTACAGTAAACTTACAAAATAAGAAGGCAAGACATGTGGGGTCACCGTGGCTATCTGCTTCATGGTGAAAAACAACTCACGTCGGTGAGGTAGAGTGGCCATTGGGGGATGGAAGGAAGAAAAATCAAAACCTACATTTGTTCAGTGACTCAACGGTCCCCTACTTCTTCTAGGTAAGGAATTCCGACGTCTATGCTTTTCGAATAAGGCGATTATATTTTGGAGGTCCCGAGTGTACGTTACGCACGTTAAAGAGCCCTTGACAGTTCAAAATCGATGAAATGTAGGAGGAGTGCCGCTGTCCGGGCAAAATTTCCAAATTCCAAATTTCTACCCACAAAAATTCACAATAAAAACAGGCAGCCTCTTCAAGCCCGAGATAATCCTACGTTCTTAGGATTAAAAGGCGAAACAAACAGGCAAAGAATGAGTTAGGCCGACAAAATCACTGAGAAGACAGTAAGAAAGGGACTTTGGTCTACATGTAGGCAAGCATTGTCGCATATCGGTGACAATGAACCAAAAGTAGACTTCTATTTGGAAAAACAAAATCCATAGTATTACACAATTGTATACATAGAAACTATAAAAGAGACGATTTTTAGTTACAAATGACTATAAGAAATCTCAATCTTATTTGCAAACAAACCATTGAACAACAAATTACCTCTCATCAAGAAACAACACAGAAAAAAAACAGGGTCTTTGTTATTATTGTTGTTGTTGTTGTTGTTAATTCCAGAACTGCAAACCACAAATTGTGATGAAAAAAACACTCGCATATCCAGTCATTGCATTTTCATGTGCAAAGCCGCAAAGATTTGGCAGCAATATGGATTTTTGTATCTAAACAGTAGACAATGATGTGTGTTAAAACAAAGGGAAAAAGGGGGGGAGAGGCATCTTGGAAGGCAAAACGGTTAATTTAGATGTGAATATTCTATGCATAAACTCAAGTTAATTGCATCTTTTCGTAATGATACAGACTGGCGTAAATTGACGGTGTAGACGGTGGTAGGTCTGCAGCGGTGAAGAGCCCTTAATGGCCAAATGGAGAAACTGGACTTACTAATTGTCAATAAAGGAGAGAATAACAAACAAGGTGCCAGAAGGGAAAGACTTCTTCCACCTCAAGCTCCAGCTGATAATCTATAGCGATTAGCTTGGCTATCTTGGAACTAAACAGACAAGTGAAATGTTTGAAAAGGTGGCTTCAGACGACCATGATTATGAGAGGTAAAAAGTGGGACTACAATCACTCACATTAGGTAACCAATCTCAACCATTTCCCCAAACAGTGACTGATTAGAATTAACTGAAGTGTCAGATAAGACATAGGTCTGATGCAGGCCTATACTAAATTGCCCTTAGAAACCTCTTCAAAGGTACATTCACCAAACACAACAGTTCAAGGGATACCGTTCTGTCAGAAGTTTTTGATCAATCATTACCCGTTACAAAAACAGCCGTTTGTTGCAGTTTCTCTTTCTTCATGAAAACGTTAAAGAAACTGAATGCCAGAGAAGTGTACAAGTCTGTTTTTCTGGTTCAATTTTATTTATGTATAAGCAATTTTGGTAAATAATCATGCTCTATGTGTACTGTATAAACAGATGGGCTGATAATACCAGAGAGTGCACAGATGTCACCTTTCACCACAACTCAAATCCAAATCAGGAAGACAAGCACCCTCAGCTGTGCCTTGGCGATCGGCAGGGTTATGGGACCAGTAAACCGTAGGTAAATAAATTAAATGCAAATTATACTTTACACAGCATAATGGTCTGTTTTTGTGGTTCGAGTGAAAAAAAAGGAGGGGGGGAGGTGGATGTTACGGCTTCGGTCTCCTTGTGTTTCTCAGAGCAGCAGTAGAATGGCCGACAGGCCTGTTCTGCAGACAAACCGTCAAGAGGCATGAGCGTAGCGCCTTCAAGAGTGCCACGGGTTGAGTTCATCAAAACGTGATCATCGGTTTTATAAACGCTCCGAATTCATAGCAAATATCGTAACGTACATCGCAGTCGTAAGGAAAAGTTCAGTCACATAACAAACAATAATGTTAATTATATGTTTACACCTTTTTCACTGTTTGGTGGACACAACATCTGCAAAAATTAATCTTATGTTATGATAGCATATATCGAATAAGGCAGTCTAATTTTAAGGGAAAAGAGAAGATAAGATAGAATTCTCATTTAGCTTTCCTATGACAGTAGTACTATTCGTGGGTTTAACTTGTCTTAGCTGCGTAGTAGCTTTTCTCGGTAGGGGGAAAGGGGAGATGATTGAAAAAAAAAAAAAAGCGTTATTAAGACAAGCGTTCAGTGCGTGGCAAAATAATATAATACTAGTCCTCGTGAGCATGGTTCCCATGAAAGCGAAGGCCCATCTTCTTGATGCCAGGGTTAAGTCGAAACAGGAGGCATGAAGCGAGATTTCTGACAGTATTCGCGGTGTAGTGCTCAGATACACCGCCATGCACGCAGAGTCAGAGGCAGGCGATTTAATTACTCGAGAGCCTTGCGGTCAGGAACTGTATGGGTTATCCTAATTCTGGATCAATGTGTGCGATATGGGAGAGTTTGCGAAGTAAGTGAAAGCGAGAGAGAGAGAGAGAGAGAGAGAAGAGGGGCGAGAGAGAGAGAGAGGATACAGGTAGGACAATATGGCCAAGAGGGACAGGAAATTGTATAAGCTCAGGCCACATTATTCTCACATTCCTGAACAATCGAGAGCTCTGGAGATATACTGCAATCTCTGAGCTGTTAGTATCCGTTTTTTCAATTTTCGTAAACTGGTGTAGCAAGGTGCAGAGATAGTCTCCGACAGGGACTTCGAATAATACTGTTTCCCTGGAACCGCCATCTAATTCATAACCAATAGGTAGATTTTTGTTTTTCTTGCTTTGTAGCATATTAAATTCGTAAATCAATGTAAACGACCAAATTCAATACTCGAGTAGACTTCACTGAAAATTTCTTCAGAATGATGAACGCTCTAAAGCATGTCTGAGACACCAAACTAAATACTCAGTTGATGTAACAAATGTGATTAATTTTCTTGCTTGGGAACACAATCACTGATATCACTCTGCTCAATTTGAATCAGTGAGCTTAACCTTCTGATGTTGCTCGGCGTCCTTCAAGTGATCCCCATCTAAGTTCCCCTTCAATAACAAACGTGAGTGTTATCAACATCAATATTCCTAACTCAAAAACATTGGCTCAACAAAAGGCATGAATAGATGCGATTCCACAAACACTCTCTGTATGAAAGCATTCGTCCTGATAATCTTACATTTCCCCAATGATCTGAAGAAAGCCAGTTCTGTTTGATCGCCCGTAAGCAACACCATCAAAGAAATGTGATACCCATAATATCCGATGTGGTCCGATCGTTAAAGATAAGAATGGGAAGAGGATATTTTTTATCAAATGCTCGTCATCCAATAATGCCCATGTACTATCAAGAGAGAAGAGGTAGATGGTCCTTAGGAGAATGTTGCAACCCCCAAAGGAAGTGGCCAAGCCAGATGGTGAAATATCTTCACCAATCGACCACTAACGATGCCATTTACACAAACATGCCAAGTACCGGATGCAGGTGCTGTTGCTTAGATAAAAATACATCACATACCACGGTGTCTTGGTAAAGGTTACCTAATAATCGGCACAGGTAACAGAATTACGTATGCGATAACTCACGGGCTGGAGGGCCTGTGATGTGGGAATACACATCAAAGCTCGGTGTATGAAGTGTTTAATGAGGAATGATGTCACTGAGGCGTGAGTAAAATGGAGGGGTGAGCGAACGATGCGGACAACAGCCTAGATTTTGGTAGAGATGGCAGAGTGATTAGGTCGTTGTGACTGCTCCAGTATAGGGATAATTTATGTTGATTAAGTTGTTGAGTTGGCTCTTTGTGGTGCACGCCTTCTCCGTAGAGTTTTTACTTCATCCGAAAACACTACCTACATTTCGCATACTTTTTTGCCGTCTGTGGACAAGCTAAAAGACTTTCTGGACAAGCTTTCTAAGGAACACCGCACGTTTTTTTTTTTTTAATAATGTGCACGGGGATGGAGAGGGGTGGCCTGTCATTGGAGCTGACATTTTCACTTACTGCGAATTGCATCAGCTATACATCATTGTCTGGAAAGGGTTTCAAAGCATTGTGACGTGTACATGACTTGTTTCAGAGATGTTTCATGGGGTATTCTAGAGAAAAATACTGATCTGATGGTTGTTGTAATGAATGTTGTCAATGGCCTGATAGCCATTCTGTTACCGATGCTATGCATAATATCTGTGACAAAGGCCACACAATTAATTGTCGATAGGAAACATTTTGCGCGAAGAAAAGAAAAGGCTTTAGTAAAATGCATGTAAAACTATGCGCTGCTTTTTCCAAATAAGTGAGCACTCCCATAACAACATTAAAATTCTCTCATTGATGTCAAATTCAAGACCGTTACAAGATTTTCCAAACAATTTATGGATGAGATCGATCAACTTGCTTGTCTACGATAGTCCGAAGGACTTCTCTAAGTCCCTGATGTGTTCCAGCTGTGATCAACATCACGAGGAAAGCAATAGTGTCTACCACAACATAATCTACTCCTCCTCTCCTCACCCCCTTCCCAACCTTCACCTCTGGGAAAAACGTCGCTGATACGACAAGGCTATGACAGGAGCAAGGTACTGGGTGATTTTGTCAGGTCCCAAGCAAATATTTCATAAGCCTGCACCAGTCTTATCTATATTAAAGCGCGACACCATCAAATCAGGCGGCCAAGGCGATTTGAGAAATCATGTTTTTTTCAACAGTGAATACATTTTACAGAACTCTTCTATATCAATCTAAAGGTGTATTTCAGAGTTGAATTTGCTGAAGAAAATTGATTAAAAGCCGAAAAATTGCAATAAAGTGTCATGGCTAATAGGGATTAATTAAAGTGATCGGCCATCTTCGAACTAAATTCTGCTGCAGCAACAGGTCACCTCCTTGTCTTTAATTGCCAATATTCCGAACACTATGTAAAGGAGATTTTTTGTTGTTGTTGTTGTTTCAAGCACAGAAGCGAAAATGAATAATTTCACGGTGGTACCAATAAACCCATAATAAAGTTCAAAATTCGAAGAGAGTCTGATTTCATCGTGTCGCATCTCCCTTTGTAATCAGTTTCTATTTAGCTGCACTTACATTATTTGTATGGGAAGTTATTCTCAGTCGGTGACGTACTGATGCTGGAAGGTTTACAGAACAGCAAAAGTGTACAGAGAGTTTGTCAGAAGATAGCTCGACAAACGAATTCCTAGGTCGAGGTATTAATGACTGTTAACAGTTCTTTTCTAAAGCGTGTTCTCGTATGCAACCAGTTCGACCCCCTTGGCCTGTTAGTTGTGAGAGACATAAATATTCGTCCATGCTGTGTCAAATAAATGGTATGTTTTCATACCATATAAACTGACCACTTATATGGGCGTTCATCATGAATCATGTGTGACGTGAACGAGGGTTTATTATTTAAGTGCCTAATCGAAGCAAAAACCAACACCGATAGTGGCACAGGCCACAAGGATGATTCCAAGCTACAAAATGATGGTTCCAAAAATAACTCCATGGAACAATACCTGGCGTGCTGAGCACATAAATGCCGAGCGGTGATCAAGGGCACAAGAAATGTTTATCTTCATCTGGAAACTGCCACTGAGTTTGGTTTACTTCTCTCTTCTTATCCACTCTTTTCCTCTGCCGTTTCGTTTTTATTGTTTAGTTCTTTGTCTGTTTGTTTTGTTATCGCCCCAAAAACGCTGTTCAGAGGCCTGTTCTATTGAAGCTTGGGTCTAAATGCCTGACAACTTGACCATTTATTTGTATTTGCGTGAGTGTGCAGAAAGTGCCAGCATCACGGGCTGGAATTGCTTACAAGAACAAATTACGCTCACATATTAGAGAAGCTCAAATCTTATCTCATAATGGTTCCTGTTTTCATGAAAATTACTTTTCTAGGAAAGATAAGTCTGGCCGATTTTGATATTGCGTAATATGAAGACTTGGCAGACAATATACGCAAGGAGACTGACTGGTGTCCTACCACTCCCCCCTCTCTCCCCCCCCCTCTCTCTCTCTCTCTCTTTCTCTTTCTCTCTCTCTCCCTCTCTTTCTCTCCTCACCAGTGCAGTCCTGGATTTAGATCTAGTCGATGTTGTCTCTGCTCGTCGGGTTAATTTGTCACTAAAAGTAGATTGGCATATGACATCAAGTCAGAGTCACCGAAATTATCTCCGAGATTGGCCGAATTTGCCATCTGGGTAAAACATTTCTCACAAACTGAGGGGCCCCCCACACCCCCCCCCCCCCCCCCCGACTTTGCATAAACATCATTGTTATTTTTTCTCCTTCTTCTTTACCTTGCCTTTCCCGTGATCTGCGCTTAGATCTTGCGCTAAAAAACAATAGTGCTCTCAAGATGTGTGGCTCTTAGGGAAAATTAGTCCCATGGTGACAATTTTCAGCTTTGAATTACAGACTCGCCGTTAAACGTCTCTGTCTGCCATACATTCTAAGACGTGGTATAGTTCAACAAAAATATCCCTGATATAATAATTTCTAAAATGTACTTTTTGTAGAAGCCGAGTTTGAAGTTTTCCTTTCATTCGATACCCACTCACGACCCAACACTTTTCCACGATCGATGTATGAAGGAATCCAATTAGCATTATTTATATCTAAAAACATGTTTGTCACCCTGCAGTAACATTCATTTCGTCTGACGCTGGTTGATGAAAAAGTGGTGTTCCAAAATGGAGGAGACCCAACGTGAGACAGTTTTTTTCCTCAAGGAATGTAGAATGGGGAGGGCAGACATGGAGGAAAGAAGAAGGAGAAAAAAAAAAAAAAAGACAGAGTTACACAAAAAATGCAAGAGTTTCTCATATGCAGGAAAAGAAAGAATTTACGATGGGTAGGATAATTGGAGGCAGAAAAATTAAGGAAATAGCACGAAAAAGATAATGATAAAATCACATAACAAAGAAAGACAATTCGTCCTTAATATGGGATTGGCGCCGTGCCTTATATTCATGTTAACTCTTTGCCCTCATAGAACTGATAAATATGTTCTTTTTTCTTTTTTGATAAATATGTTGTTTTTTTTTTTTTCATGACAGATTTGCTGTGCTTTCTACATCTATGCCTCAGCAGAACAGACAAAGGAATGGCAGTATCATTTCACCTGAGCATGTTTCAGAATGCCGTCGGTCTTCTCAGCAGAAATCTAAAGCAAAATAAAATTGAGGGATGAACGCTCACTACGAAAGGATTATGGAATGCAATACATGGGCACATAGCCTTTAAAAATCCTTCACTGAGTGACGCATATCAATACGACAATTGCATAAACGATTTCCTCAATATGGCCAACTGATAAAACAAAGAAATAAAAGGGCAATGACGCAGGAGATTCCATTTCCTGCCTTAGTCCATGTCTTACTAAAACTTCTTTCCTCGAGCCATAAAGCGAGTGGCATCTTCATGGACCATTCCGGTCCTTAGATGTTTCAGCCACCTTGAGTGATTCCACAGTGCTCGCTAATGGCTCACAAGACATCTAAATAGATATGGGCGTGTTGAAAAAACACAGGAGAAATTCTGTTTACAGAGCTTATACCCCCACAGCTGACAGAGGAAAATAACTGGAGGCACACGTGTGCTGAAGCGAGGAGGCATGTGGAGTGGAGACAAGGGTCTTAACACCTACAGTCTCAGAGACCCCGTGATTTTTTTACTGTACTGGTTCGTGCCAGCTGAAGACGCCTGATCTTTGTTGACTGCCCAAAAAATAAACTACTACCAAAGTTTTGTGTTTTCTCACAGAACAGAGTTGAGGCTCCCATGGCATAACAGTTGAAGTAATCAGAGCGAAACAGCTACATTGCAAGGATGTCCGTTCTGCCTGAACAAAAAGTTCCCCTGATCAGAACAGAGACTTTGAATAATGAAATTTTGCTTTTTCTGGTCATAAAACCTGACCTGGTCAGAACTGCACTTTCAGTGTCCAAATCCTATATTCTGTCGAGGCAGAGAATTGCCATGGCTAGAACTGAAATTTGATTATTTTCTCCCCTCAAAATCTGGTGGTGACACTTATAAAACGCAATTTATTGAACAGGGTCTCGGCCGCACAGTCTTACCACAGTGAGAATGATTCAATAAAGAGACATACATATAAGTAGGAAGGTAGATGGGAAGGCAGGCAGGTAGGTTAACTCGAAGAGAAGGATCTCTTCATAGCAATGTTTCGATGAGTCACCGGAGCACAAAATTAGCATTTTCATGACCCAAGTCGGAAGACACGAACGATTTATTTCCAAATGGTTGGCCATAAGCTGGAACAAATCTTATAACTTCACATCAAGCGGACAGAAATCAACGAAATGACGAAGAAATGTAATAAGGTTCGTTGTTTCCGAAAAAATCGTTTTTCTTCCTTTCGAAATATCTCTCAGCGCACGGTGGACAATAATATATGCTTATACCATTAAAGGGTGTCAGTTTGTAATACTATTCACGTTGACTCCTGGAAGCATAGATGTAGAACTGGTGAAGAACAACTCTGGGACAAAACTACCTCGGAAAAAAGGACACTATGAGCGGAAAAAAAAAAAAAACACGAATCTAAAATCCGACGATCGTCCATATCAAGTGCTGATTTTCTTTCATCAAGATCCTTTTTTATCATTGTAATAGAAAGTCATACTTTAACAGGTGGAGAATGAATTACTGAAGTTGTGACGGACGACACAGTTTGTCATAGCCCATTAGTATTCCTGTGCCCACCATGGGGCGAGCAAACTCGAAACACTAAAGTACTAGTGATCCGACACTTGATCTGACATACCGCGATAATGTTGCTCTTTCACCTAATCTGGCCGTCACTCTTTATCCGCCCCTAATGAATGTCAGGCTGATTTAAGGAGGCTTTTCCTGCCTGTCCTACTGAATGCTTTCATCCCAGGTAATTGGTTCACTTGGATTTAGGTTAATATGGAACCTGGTTGTGCTAAAAATAATGGTGCGGATGACAGTGTGATTGGATTTGCTGGAAGTTGGCTGGGTTGGAATTAGATTCACTCAGTTAAAAATTTGCAGGCAGTGATCGAAGATATGCTAACATTTTGCAGATATCATAGGAGTTTACTACGTCGCTTCTGATGTATTTCATTTTTATTTTATTGGGAAAAATCTGAAAGCGTATTCTAGCAGGGAGATTGTCTTAACAATTTCCCGATCTCAACGGAAAACAGGCCTAGGCTCTAAAACTATGTAGATCTATCCTTTCGAAGCACACTCGCTAACTAAAGATGCACGAAGAAAAACCTCGTACCGAAACACACACTTCTCACGGGTCTTCCCAATGAGTGTCAGGCAAGATGCTGAGACCAGGTTTGTGCCAGCTTGTTGTTGTTGTTGTTGTTGTTGTTGTTGTTGTTGTTGTTGTTGTTGTTGTTGTTGTCGTCGTCGTCGTCGTCATTGTTGTCGTTGTAGTTGTTCTTCTTCTTTTTCTTCTTCTTCTTCTTCTTTTTCTTCTTCTTCTTCTTCATCTTCTCCTTCTTCTTCTTTGTGTTAACAACAACTGTAGTTTTCAATTTTTCATCCAAAGCTAAAGTGAATATAAGTGTAAAATATCTCTCAATTTTTTTTTTTATTGAAATTTTGCAGGAAATAATGAGACTGCAACAAACAAACAAAAAGTGAGATTGGAATAATTATTACCTCATCCTTGCAAACAGCTAATGTTACGGCATTCCATTGTTAATTTACGATGACGAGTATTTTTATGCCGCAGTCGCATTTCCAAAATAACGAACTTTCAGTGTACAAAGAGAAACCAAAATAATAGTAATTATGCCGTCGTGTTTGATGTGTTGAATGATGTATCATTATCACTTTCAACATGGCAGCAAGACTGTATAGAATGGGTAGATAGATAGATAGATAGATAGATAGATAGATAGATAGATAGATAGATAGATAGATAGATAGATAGATAGATA
>JBCAUA010231820.1:0-36386 GCA_038406235.1 Peronia verruculata | reverse complement strand
ATAAGATAAACCTTGGATAAGATAAACTTTTTGATTGGGCCCCAGGCAGTTTATCTTAAGCGGACTCCACTGTACATGTATTTCGTTGGAGATGCTGCAACCACTCTTGTCAGTCAACCCACTCATGTTTATGAAGAAATAGTTACATGAATATGATGAAGTGGTTCTTTGATTTACTCCATTCTCACCTTGTCCTGCCATTCACCTCTTATACAGTTACTCTATGACAAAGTAAAGAGCTGCATAAATGTTACCTCAAAATAATAAATAAAAAAGTTTATTTACAATCTTCCATCTCGTCACATTTTGTATTTTGTGAAAATCAACAACAGTGAAAACTTATACCAGTATCATTTTTTTTATGTTGCATTACTTCATAGATTAAACAGATACAGTTGCAGGAAACCAAAACACATCATGCAATAAGTCCATAATCATTGATAACATGCATCATGTTTATTCACATACAAATGTTCAATGACCTCATTCAGTGGACATGTAGTATAAAAGCCTTCTAAACTTTGAAAACTGCCTCTTCAGATAACATGGTAATATGGCAATGGGTGATACATCATACTCCAGTTCTTGACAATTAGACCTATATACATGTACATATGGATGTGATCTAAAACTTGAACGCATGAAAGATGTACAGTGGACCCTCTCATTACGAACAGCCCGGTTTACAAACAAATGGGTTTAGAAACAAACTTTAAAAACAACTTTTACCTTGACATAAAAACAATACTTCGGGTTATGAACATGCTCACTGCCCACAATCCCGTGGAACACATGCTCAGTTGCTCATTGTCAAGTACACATGTGCATCAGCAAGGTGTGTTATTTTGTATTCTTTCTAGACGTGTTTTTTTTTTTTTTTTGCATATAAGCCCCAACTATGCCACCAAAGAGGGAAAAAGGTGTAAATGACAACAACAGTAAGAAGCACAATCGCATTACTGTAAAAATAAAGAAAGAAATAATGTCTCTAATGATAAATACATGGACATGCATTTTAATTTTAAAAAAAACAAAACAAAAAAAAATTAAAATTAAAAAATACTCTGTATCTTTTTCTGAGGCTGAAGAGAACCGGATGAATTGTATTTACTCTTAAATTTCTTATTTCAATGTTTTGGTTTATGAACAATTCAGTTTACGAACAGTCCTGCCAAAATGTAACAAGAGGGTCCACTGTATAAATTATATAATTCTGAAGGTATCACCATTACATGTAAGTGTCTATCACCATGCCAGAAGTCCTTGGTTACATCCAGTGGCTTGGCAGCAATGTTTGTAACATTTTTTGAAACGAAACTGCATTTATTATCTAAAGCAAAGCCAAATGGCCTTAATCTCAAGCCAGTAGGATCTTTGTGCAAAATTAACTGAAACAATGTTTAGTTTATGTTCTCCCTACTTTGGCAAAAAAGGCAGAGGAAAGAAGGGAGGATGAAATGAGTGACGGTATTTTACTTTTTCAATGATTGCGGAAGGGAATGAAAGCCTAGCTGTCTATCATGTTTGAATGGTTCATGTTGACTAGTGCCCATTCATTTCAGTATTTGATGCTCTTTCAACAAGAGCAAGACAGGCTCCAGGCCTAAAAGTTTAAGAATAGCCAAATAGCAAATCAAACTTAATTTGTTAGGTCAAAGCACTTTTAATTGCTTATGATTTATTATGGGCATGAGTAAAAGCATGCACTCTGTAGAAATGAATGGCAGACTAAGGAAAAATTGGTGAGTGTACTTTACTTTAGTGGGAAAATTATTTAGCTACGCCTCACATAATCAATTTCATACATAAATTCTGTCCATAAAGTCTTTCCTTAATGGAGTCCCATTTGACATTTCATTCAGTTCATCTTATTATGCAATGTACAAGTACATGTATATTTATATATATATAGCCTGCAGGAGCTGAATGAGGAAATTTAACTGCTGAAAAAGACATGCTGAGCACAAGAAATCTCAGAATATGCTTGCATGTTGTAATCTGATTCCCTCATTGCTCATACTTTATGAGAGTTACACTTGACCTGCATACATCATCACATTTCGCTTTTCAGATCCACATCTCATCAGTATCAGCTACATGTGCTACAATACTTATGAAAATCAAGCACATACCATTTGGTTTACCTGTTAACAAACTTTTGATACATAAATGTTTTCTCAAGTTCCCTATTAATTCCCTGAGTGCTCCTTATGTTTCAAACATATCTTCACAAAAGGAGATTACAATTTTAAAAACCCTACCAAACTTTTGTATCTGGGGAAAAGTCGACGCAGTATAAAGACTATCTGCAGTATTTGAGAAAAGTCATAGATACAACACTTTATCAAGCATTTAATAAGTAAGAAAAACTTTTCTCAAAGCTGAGACCAATATTATATACATGTATTTGAAGAGCCAGTATATATACATGTACATGTATACAATATGTAATACATGTATACATGGCCCTGGAATAACCTCAGCTTTTCCTATGGGAGGTACATGCACACGGAGAGGGAGGCTAAGCAAAGCTCGCCTGAAATTTTTAAAACCTGGACCTCCTTGTGCTGACGTTTACATTGACATACTGCAATTAAAGAGCTGAATGTAAACATTTCCCATGTTCACAAAACATTCAGGACTTTCCGGTCTGTTTCTTTTTTTTTTTTTTTCTCCTCATCCATCAGAGACAATAGAATATAAAACTTCCTAAACAATAAAATGACAGAGTCTTTTAATTTCAGCTAAAATGAACAGCCACCTGTTGTCACTGAAATCTTAAACTTTCTTCTCGGCCTTCAATCTGAACTACCAACAATTGCCATGATCATCTTCTAACTTAAATGCCCCATTTTTCCTTTTTATGTTTTCTTTTTTCCAAGTGCACAAATTCAATGAATATGAATAATGATAGAAAAAAGAACACTCCCAAGCAAAAAAAAATGATCTTGATACTACCTGATTCAATTTTATATATGATTCCAACAGTCATAAATGTAGAAGTATTGGTATCATGATAACCGGCAAAAGTCAAAAAAAAAATTTTTTTAAATTAAAGCTTAACCAGTTGAGGTTGATTCCGAACTATTAAATAGATTACATAAGCAAACTGTACAATACAAATGAACCATCTGATGTAACATTCTTCTACACATGCAAGAATCAGCATTCTTTTTATTCATCAAATCTCTTGATGAAATTTGAACATAATGGATGAGATTCTGTGAGAGAAAAGTAAACCCAAATTATGTTGTCACCATGTCCAGATTCATCCATATTTTTAATAATAATAATTTACAGGAAGCCCTCATAATACATTTTAGTGGTGGTCCCAGATATTATAGATTTAACATCTAATTTTCATTTTTTAGTTTTAACAGGCGACATTTAGAGTTGAATACAGTAAGGGGGATACCATGACCTCACAGCAGACAACTCTTCATACAGTAGCATACAGGGTAAATAAACATTTAATTTCATGTGCTTCAAACACAATGTGAATACATGTATTCACTTTTTCCCTATAGTCTTTGTTGCCACTTTACTTTTCAGATCCTTTTTGGCTTCAGTGGAGGGGCTCTTTTTCAAAGTTGTGGATTCTTTCTTAACTCCTGTGCTAGAAACTGTCTTTTTCACTGTGGTAGTACCATCTGTTTTACCAGGAGTCACTCTACCTTTCCGGACATCTCCGGCAGATTTGCTGGTTCCCACAGCTTTGGGTGTATTTGTCGGTGTGCTCTCTTTACTGCTAGTCGGTGTGGTATCTTTACTGCTAGATGGTGTGCTTTCTTTGCTCCCAGCAGTACTCTCTTTACTGCTTGCTGATGCACCTTCTTTACTGCTAGCAGATGTGCTCTCTTTCGTAGCAGTGGGTGCACTCTCTTTGCTTGGAGAAGATGTGCTTTCCTTACTATCAGCTTCTGGGGCCTGCTTCTTCTTTTTGTCCTCTGAATCTTTATCTTCCTCCACTTCTTTCTTCTCAGACTGAATCAAAATTGTAGAGTCACACTCTGTGTCTGTTGTATCGTCGTCATCTACATCTTCTTTCTTCACTTCCTTAGGAGTCTCTATAGGGATTATTTTTTCTTTACTTGTTGTGCAAATCTCAAGCATTTCTCTGAGGGCCCTGTTCTCCACCTCTAGCCGACTGAGCCGCTCTTTATCTGCACAACCTACTGTTTCATCCACCTAATGAAAATGATTAAAAGAAAAAAAAGAGAAAGTAAAACAAATAGAAGAAATAAACTCACCAATAGGAGATTGTTTTGCTGATTATCTGCCCCTTCCAAACTGGAGTAAGGGGAGATCATTTTGACCAGCCTCATATTTCTCTTTGCCAGATATAAGACGTGTTGAGTAAGCAGGAAAAGAGGAAAAAAAATCCTTTACTTCAATGTCATTCCAAAGACTGATCTCCAGAAAATTTGAAAAAAATTATCGCAATAAGAAGGATACATTCCCTTTACATCATCATTTTTGGGGAATTTTTCATGGTATATGTTTCAAGCAAAGGGCGCAAAAGTGATTTTTTCCTCTTTACTCTGCTTGTTCAATCCCTCTTTTGTCTGGTAAAGGGAAGTAATAGGACAGAGCACAACGATCTCCTATTTTCAAAAAGAAACAAACAAAAAAAAATGTAACAAAACAATAATTTCATGCAGGAGATTCAGAATGATTCACCATTTCCTGCTAGTGTGTATGTCATGTTGCAACAAACTTATCAATACATTTAAAACTGGTTGAAATGACTCACTGCCCTTGCTGCTTTTGCACTACCTCCACATATATTATATATGTTATTGTTAATGAATAAGATGATTAAGTTTCTATATGAGTATTGGGACACAGACTCCTGTCATGACACACATCTCACTCTATGCTCTCATATTCAAGGTGTTCATTTCTTTTCCTCCTTAGACCAATCTCTCTTTTTTTTTCCATTTCATTCATAGTTGACAAAATTTGAACTTGTGTGGGCTGATTTTCATTTGAAATCATCTCTCTTTTTTTTTTCTTTTTAGGAAAAGTAATAGGGTTTCCTTAGAGTACAACTACTAACTTCAACTTAACTTCAACTTAACCAGAATATCATGTCAAAATTTTACTCAACTGAAAATTCTATCTTTTCAATTTAATAATCTCTGAGACATATTTTTTTCCAAAGTAATTTTTGTCTTGTCCAAATGACTCATTTGTCCACTGGCCAATCAAAAATCTACAAAACAAAGAAAATGTTTTACCTCAATGGCTTTCTGCATAACACTAGCCATTTCATCAATCTTGTCCATCAATTGGCACATTGAATCCTGAAATATATTATTACCAGGCATTAAAACAAGACTAAAAAAAAAGTCTTTTTTTTTTCTCCAAACTATCTTTTAACACACTGGCGACAGGTTGCGCAACAGTTGCGTGACGGTCCTGATGTCAAATGGGATGGTTCACGCAACCCTTGTGTGATCATGTTCATAATTTTTTTTTTCACTGTCCCATTTCATGCAAAAACCGTGGGAACTATCTCTTACCATAGAGACACCATTTCTTTCGTTTCATACTGAGTTTGGCGGAAGTGGGTCTGCAACTTTTAGAGATATTGAAGAACAAGGGAAGTCACTTCAAAGTGAATGTGTAGTTGCTAAGCAACTCACTTGTGTTGATCTACTGAACACATTGTTGAGCTGAGAAAGGCAAGAATGTGAGAATTTACTTTTTTTTTTCTTTCCTGAACACTGTGTCACAGACTTGCCCACATACACAATGTATAAATTTGTTTTTCTTTTTTTCTTTCTTTGGTTTCAGATGATTCATTTGACTCCAGGTATATTTTCCCAAAATTCTCGGGAAATCCAAAATTTGTCTCATCTTAAAAACAATCATTAAAAAATAACTATGTGATGTAATCAGTTTCTGTTTTCTGTATCATACAGGGCTGGTTTAGTACTGTCATATGTGCTAGAATGGTTGATGAGGGACTGTAAAAAGTGTGTTTTTTTTAATTTTTGAAATACTCTGAAAACTGCAGTCTTCAGCGTATGTAAACCCAAAAAAGGCTCAGTCTTCAGTGTGTTAATTAAAAAATTACCTGGCATGATTTTAAATAAGTCCAGCTGAATAAATCATTTTGACCGTGTAATCAGGGGAATAAAAAAAAAAAAAATTCAATATTGTCTGTTAAAATGATCCTTGCCAATACCAGCAGTGCTAAAAAAAAAAAAAAATATGTAAAACATCACCTCATTCTGCTTTTGTCTGATATTAACATTATTCCAGATGATAATCTGGTACGAATGTCTTGCAGCACCATGTAGCGATTACCTATATTTTCAGACTGATTTTCATTGTCTTATACTGTAAACAAAAAAATACATCTTTAAACAATTACATCAGGATAAAGATAAGTTTTTTAAATTTTTTTTTTAACCTTTTTTTAAAGGGTTACTAGTGCAATCATTTGATAATGACATGCATTTTTAACAGCCATTTATATGCATGTTTATTCATCTTCTAAAGAAAACGTCCACCTGGTTCATTCTCCTTTTCAAGTTATAGATATTTCAAAATGCCATCCAGTATGTCTTCTTATAAATTGGGCACAAACCTTATCCATGCCATCTCTCTCCTGAATGGCTTTCTCTATTCTATTGCTCTGTAAAAGTTTGACAGTGTGCTCTCTGTATTTCTGCATGATTAGTTCTAAAGCTGACTGATGTTCTTCCAATGCTGCTTGAAGTTCTCTGTTCTCTTGTTGCAACTCTCGGATCTGACGATTCTCCTGTGCAATGCCTAGAACCAGAGTGGAGCGGGGTCTGTGCTTGGCAATTTCATTCAACTCTGTGATATCATCCTGATACTGCATAAAAACAAAAAAATAAATACAAATGATGGCAAAAATATTCATAAAATGTTGTATTATAATTATGCATCATCATGATGTTTAAAAAGATATTCATTAAAGTTTTAACACTGAGTCTTGTCTTTCTTTTTGATGATCACGTTCATAGTGTATTTGACCCACTTATGCACCTCGCGCAGTTTCAAAATACCGCTAGGCATACAGTTTAATAATATTGTGTGCGCCTAGCGGTACAGGCATGCTGATATTTATAAGGGATTCAACTGTCACAGCTTACTGCCATATGAGATAATATTTTACTAATGCTAAAGAAGATGTGGACATGGTGATTAGCAATGCTTTTGTTATCTATTAGTATTATACATGATTTCCTGTTATAATGAGTGGTCCTGTTATAAATGGTTCCAACTGCATAGCATTTCAAGTGATAAGCTGGTGATAGCCTGAGCAAACATCTCAGTTCCCTGTTTAGTCTGATATTGAGTAACTGTATCCAAGATCATATTCACTCATTATTCATAATGAAAGTTCTGAGAAAATAAGAATGATAATGGCCCAATGGTTTTGTACAAAGTAAAAGAAATGCTTATTCGGCAACTCACCTGCTTCATGGCTTCCACTTTATTGTACAGACTCTGAGTGGTTGCAATTATACTGTCAGCCAAGTTGTCATGGTCTTTTAAATGTATAACAAGAGTTTGGGCATCGGCCAGTAATTTTTCCACAGACAGCGCCATACTGTTTCTAAAAACTTGGCTTGTACTCAGTCTGGAAAGGATATAAGGAAACAGCCTTAAAATCTTGGTTTAAAACAAAATCTATGCACTAAACCCCACCTAAGAGCCCAGATGTCTTCTCTCTCTGTGACCAAGCAGAGACCAATGTAATTAGACTAGTAATAAAATATAGAAACTCTATCAAGATAATGGAGCTTGACCATTCAATGACAGATCCTGATATTCTGGGATTACAACATGCAACAAACTTACTGGAAAAATACTAGAAGTTAGTCTTTGAGGGGAAGTTAGTCTTTATATCCTACTCCTAGACTAGAATATGAGTAGAGAACTCTTTCTCTAAATCATCTTCTAATTAAGTATTCTGATTTACATCTGAATATTTTTATGAGATCTAACTATATATGGGACGCTTTGACAAAAACCTACCTAAGGTGACAGACCTCGATTTTGAGTTTTTGCACATTCTTAATGAGCAATGAATTCTGAGCATGTTGGTCTTTATTTGAAGTCAATATGTTAATTCTAGCCGAAGTTCTGGCACGTTTAAAGTATGGCATTTCATAGGATACTATTGTGACTTTTTACTTTTGAGTGATTACTCACAACATTTTTCACCTTAGGTAGGTTTTGTCAAATCGTCCCATATATGATTAGGCCTGAGACAAACTGCAGTTTGGACTCTAGTTAATCTGGCAGAACTACAATCTGGACCTAAATTACTCTAGATGGATCTGAATCATGTACAGATATCTAGATCTTTAGATCTGAGTGGAGTTTAGACTGACCAAAAGTGTCTCCAGGCCTAGCACTCCCGTCATTTCACAGTCCTGGTCTGTTTTTACTACAGAAGTCACAAAAATGGCACAGTTTATATCGTTTACTGTATTCCAATTAAATGATGTAGAATAATTACTGTCAATACGATTATGACTGTTGGTGTTGTCTGAGTGTTTCAATTTGGAAAATAAATTTTCTTGGTTGATTACTTGTTGGTATTATGCTGTTTACTTTAGGATCAGGATTGGGGTTACATTTAGGTTTGGAATAGGTTACGGGTGTGGAAGGATAAGGGGTAGCCTACATTTTAATAAACTTTTATATTAGGAAGCATAAAATAATAATTAAATCATGCAGTATGAAGTACATCACTATATGTGCCATTTTCACAACTTCTGTATTAGAAACAGGCCGGGACTGTGAAACATGGGAAGTGCCCCAAGACCAGATCTAGAATCTAGATCTTCCTTCACACTAGATCTAGATCTAGACTAGAATTATATGAAGATGTAGATCATCTAGGCCTACTTCTAGATCTAGTGTAGATCTAGATCTATCATGTGTGCTGTGAAATCCGCGCCCCCGCTTTTCCCGCACCTAGGGGAATCCCCTTCTGATCTTGCAAGAGTGATTTATACAGTCGACTACACCTGAGTCGAACCCTTTTGAGTCGACTTTCAGGTGAGTCGATCTTTTTTCTTGAAACGGGTCCCGGCACTTCTTTGCTTTATTAAAAATCATACTGATGAATCGACAACGACTCACCCGTATTCACTAATGAGTCGATCTTTTTCTCCTGACCCTTTCCTTATAAGATCAAATAAAAAAGCAATGCTTGAGTCGATGTGACTAATCAGCTCGCGCAGCACTTCATCTGAACACATTTTATGCTCCTCCCATCACGCATCAGCACGACTATAGACTGACTTGAACTGTCAAACTGATTCACTAGACAGAACTAAATCTCCTCAGACTATGTGATCAGAGGCCGACAGGTTATTGTCTCCTCCTCCTTTTCGCACCTCATCCACGGTCTTCCCCGTCTAGCCGCGGATATTTCGTACTCACACCGCACACCCCCTCCCCGCTGCGAAAGTGTCATGCAAATTTGCGTAAGGGGGATAGGAAATGTAGTGTCGGCAAGCGTCTTTGATGTTGGGGAATTCTCCGGCCGCACCGCGGTTCACACATGGACGTTACCTGGGGAGTCGGCCGTTGTTTTTCGCATCGCAGGGACCTTGCTCGCCAGACTAGTGGGTAGCAAGGAGTTGTTACCCCCCCCCCCCCCAATATTATTTTGACTCGTGACTTGGCCGGATAGACCTAGACACCTTTTCATTTTCTCTAGGCTATTGCGGTCAAAATGAGAACAGTGAGATACTGCACCCTCCCCGCCCAGCCGTAGATAGATTCATCACGTGTAATGTTTATCATCTTGAATTGAAAAAGGCCTAGTATAGAGGTAATACATGTCTAGTGTTTCATAGCATGATGAGGTGGGAGGAGTGTTGGAGGGTGACGAAGCTGCGTGCGGCGGTGATTGTATTGAGTTGAAAATGAATGTTCAGGAGGCAGGGTTGGGAACGTGACGGCCGATGACAACAAGCGTCTTTAATGCCATGGGCTACATTAAAATTATTAAACTGAACCAAAAGCTAGTCTAGATCTAGGTCGATCTCATTGAAAATCGATGGAAGAGATCAAATTTAATGCTCAATGAAAGAATGCGTAAGGGGAACTAACCATTATAATACCCGACAATATGTCACTCCAAAGAGGTATATGTAGTACTAGTAGTAGTGGCTAGTTGTGTGGTCTTTAGTGACATACGGATGAGTCGATCCTATTTTTCCTCCCCCACCCGCATTGACTCATCCATATTCCACTGTACCTAATTTGAATACAGGAACGGGATTTCACAAAATTTAGGCTGAGTAGCCAAAAACAGAGGCACGGATTTCATAACAGTAACGGACTAGTATCTAGAGTCTACACTCCAGCTAGATCTAGACTAGATCTTATCTAGACATTTCCTAGATCTACATCAGATCTAGATCTAGATCTAGATTTCTAGACTAGATCTTGAGTCTAGATCCAGATCTAGGCACTATCGCTGATTCGTGGTCCAGAGGCATTGATACTGCATTCCAATTTTATTTATTACAGCATGGATATATATTGTCTATTTGCACGGACAAAGTGATGTCGATCAATTGCTGCTGTACACATATATATATAGCGTGGTGTAAATGTAGCAGTATCGTAATGCCAGAAATCTAGCAGTAAAGTAATGCCAGAATGCCAGATTGTCTTTATGAAAAATTTATCACTCATTATGATACCCCAGTTGTACTTGCTCTGTAACCTCTTTGGGGTAGTTTATGTTTATAGTTATGACATACATACTTCACAACAACAACAACAACAAAAAGGTGTTTAAAACAGGAGAAAAAAGGAGAAAAAATTTGAGATGTAGGAGTACTTTATTTGTAAATATATTCACTTGAATCATTATAATTAAATTTAATGACTTGTGCACAAGGAAAACAATAACCATCAATGCCACTGGGGCTCAAGATATGGCTAGAAGAAGTCAAAATGATATAATGCCTTCTGTGCCTGTGTCCGATCAAACAGGGAAGACCCTGCCCTCCACTCCACCCCCCCCTCCCCCACAAGAAAGAGCTTTGCACAACGGTACGAAGTAGGGAAAAAAAAGTATGCGCTGAAATCGTAATCACGTCCATTGATAATTGGAAGACTGTGCTCAATATTTTCCACTTGTCAGTAGGCAACAGTATTGATAATGATATATCAATACTGTTACCTACCGACAAGTGGAAAATAATAACCATGAAATTAATAATATTATTATTTTGTGTACGGAATACATTCTAATAGCATTGAAAAATTTTTATTTTTACTTCGGGGCTGCTCAAAGGGATATGGATTCCTTGGGACCACGACTCAGCGGTAGTGCCTATGGGTCTACTAACTTGTACTAAGTATCCTAGTGGGACATTTTTGAGGCGTTAAGCACAGTGAGAGAAAAAAGATCAAATATCAACAAAGTAGAATTTTCAGTTCTAGGCTACATGGAAAGGATGCATCATTGATAGATCTAGATCTACAATGTTTAATGGTCTCACTGAGCTGATATGTTGACCTACTTTGCCTCTGCATGAATGGATTAGATCCGAAGTATGGTGATGTTTAGTGGGGCCTTGTCTATTATAGTATTATGTTATTATTCAAAATTTACTTGAATTACACAGAAGAGACTCTTGAAGAGTTCAAAAATGCTTAGAACTTACTCTTTATTGGAAAACTAAATCTTTACGTTACATCTCTAAGGCTAGCCTAGGGAGTGAGATAAGGGAAGTCACTCAAGGTATGCATATAAGCACAAAAAAAAAAAAGAAAATCACAGAAAACACACCAGGCAGCAAAAATTGGTTTCATGAGGACCCGAACTTAACTTTAAACACAAATCCTAACAAAACAAGTGTGGGGATATATATGATGAAAATGTGGCACCTGAGTCCTTGAGAGATAGTTGTCTGACTAGATGCTTACCAGGGGGCATTTCCATTAATAGCCTCAGGTCCACATAGCAAAAAAAAAATTGTCTGGACCCAGGTCCATATAGCCACTTTGTCTGAAAAAAAAAAAAAAAACTGCATTCAATCACTTCATGTTGAAATTGTGGTCTTTTTATTTTTCCAAACACTCCAATACTAGATCTATAACTTTAGTATTTGCCCTCATTTTAGGCAGTAAAACCGAATCTGAGATAGGCAGCTGAGGTGTTCTAATAGATCTACTCCTAATATCAGGGATGTCAAATTTCCTACTTGAGTAGAATTTCCTACTTTTTGGTTGTCATTTATTTCTTATTAGGCCCCAAATCTGGCATTATTTACCATTAACGTACTTCAGTGTTACGTGGCGCTAAAGAATATATATATACCATGAACTTTTCCTACTTTTTTATGTCAACAGATTGACATAATAATAAAATACGACTGTTAAATTTGGAAGACAAAAAGTACCAGCTATAAATATAATGTATCATGAAAGCATAGTTTGAGTAAGCTATTTCACAACATCTTACTGAATCTAACAGAATTTACCCCTAATAGGCTTCACTGTCATTGATCTGCAGCTTGTTAAGGGCATGTGGTCTGCTTATTCTTAAATTTTCTTCAGGTTGTTCAGAGCTGAAAATATGAAAGTTTTTTTTTAAATTTTGGAGACCACAGCACTTCAGTCCTGTTGTGGTAGAAAGACCGAGAGTTAGGCCCTCTCCACTTGAAACAGTTTTATTTTTCTGTCCTTGAAAATCTTACTGAGAAAAAGACAGGAAATAAACCATAGGACCAAAATGAACACCTTTTGAAAGCTGACATCACAACAATGAAGATGAAATTGCGAGATCTAAATTGTCAGTCATGATCTAGAGCTATCAGAATTCAAGATCAAGGATAGTCAGTGCTAACTGCTATGTGTTAAGAAGCAGCAGTCCATTAGAAAGTTAATAACTGTCAGAAGGCAGAGAGAACTGGAATGGAGTCATAGCAGGATATGGTTAATGGAAATGAATCTGATTTCATTAAAACTTGATAAAGATAGCAATTTGTGCAAAATCTGGCTGTAATGCAACAGTTACTTTTGTAAAGTTTTTGAATAGGATTTCTTTGAAATTATGTCATGTGGGCATCAAATCTGAATAAAGATTTTGTCACATTTTCTTTTTTAAATTGAAAATAAGGACTTCATTTCACAACTGTTTCTTCTTCAAAATATGGAAATTTATACATGAAATATGGTATTTTTATAAATTTGTGCAAAATGAAAGATCCAGAAAAAAATAACAAAATCTTTTTATTACAGAAACACCATGAAAAAAAATTCTGCCAAATGTGATCGTTTTACAATTGGCAGCTCATGAGGAATTTGCCTTGAAAATTAGGGAGAAAATTGAAAAGAGCCACTGGTTACTGGGGTTTCCATGGTAACTACAGGGTGGCACATATAAAGAGGGACAAACTTAAAAACTCATATTTTTTTAGAAAAATTATTTGAGTTGCAGAGCAGACCCCTAACTTTTATCTGATACCAAGATGAACTACTGCAAGTATTTTTCAGTGGAAGAGGACAAAGACTAAACTACTGTATTATGCAACAAAGTCACTGACTCTTTTTCAGAGGCAGTTTCAATGTGAATAGCCTGGCGAGAAAATTCCCGCCACTTAAAGGGTGACTGTTCCAACTGATTCCTATGTCTTGAGCATGAGCTGGTGCCCTCATTGTGAACTTTGATCCACTGTGACCTTTGTTCCTGTTAGCCACACTCCCAGTGTTTCTAAATTTCCTACCAAATGTGTGATTGTATGCTGGTGGTGAATTTTTTTGTTGCAAAATACAGTTTTCCACAATCTTTGTCATTTCTTCCACTGAAAAATGCTTGTAGTAGTCCATCTTGGTATCAGATAAAAGTTACAGGTCTGCTCCGCAGCTCATCTAAATGAGGGAAAAATAATTTTTCTTGAAAATATGACGCTTTATATTTTGTCTGATTTTGTGCACCATATATCTATATACACACATTTTTGACAGAAAACTATTTGAGAGTATGAGGAACATTATTCTTTGATGTTTACATAACAGTAAAAGAAAGCTCAAACCAGAGTAATGGATTTTGGTTTTCACTGCTGACCTTGGCCTTAATGCTGCATAATATAGTGGTAGTGTAATAATTGTAAGAAAATCTACATGTTTTATTAGTACCATCCTTATGGAGAATGACTTTGTTGTCAGTGTTTTTAAGGGACATATGCTTGAAGCTTGATCCTGGTCAAGAGATAAATGAATGCACTCTCTTAAATTTTCTTTAGAAACCTTGACCAAGGATTGTTTCATTACTGTATAAGGTAGATTTATTTCATTATTGATGAGAATGCGGAAGATTGAAGTACAACTAGATAAAATAAAGTAACATGGCTATCAGTTCCCTTTTGTGCATACTAATCATACTGTTACTTTTACTTGTCAAGAAAAGCGTGTCATCTCACAGACATGGCAGAAAGTCAAAGAAGACTTTTATTTAGTAGACAAATGACCAGATGCAATAATGCACCACCTGGAATTCAATCAATTGTCACACCAGTTTTATCCCTTCTGTATTTAAAATAGGGAAGCTAGTTTATTCAAAAAGTGCTTTTGTCTTGGAAGAGGTACTATCGCATTATTCTTGTTTTGAAAGTGATGCTGTATGACTGGATAAATTCATTTGCTGCAGCTGTTCAGCAAGAAGAAAATTATTTTTTAATAATGCTTTATGTTTGAAATCCCATGAGAGCTGGGTCTTTGTGCGGGTTATCCCATGGTTAGTTTTAGCACTCTTTTGTGAAACTTGAACTCTAGTAGTTAACTTGAATCATAGAAATTTGAGATGCCACACAATGAAATGAGGCTCTCATCAAATTTTGAGCATGTGGAGTTATTGGTATCACTGTGAAGATTATTCATTTCCCTTTAAGTGTGTGAAAAAATTACCACTCTAAGGAGAAGTTGAGATATTGGTAATTGAAGACGACAAGGATGGTCTGTTGCTACAGTTGAATTCATTAAGAAAGAGCCGATCACACTTTTATAAGTCCTTATCAATCCTTGTTAGAATGTGCCACTAAATTACTATTTTTGGGCTTTTACTCGATCTATTTCAGTAAATTGAAATACATTTTTAGATTGATAG
This sequence comes from Peronia verruculata, assembly GCA_038406235.1. Taxonomy (NCBI): domain Eukaryota; kingdom Metazoa; phylum Mollusca; class Gastropoda; order Systellommatophora; family Onchidiidae; genus Peronia; species Peronia verruculata. The sequence goes on along the minus strand of JBCAUA010231820.1, from coordinate 21,259 downwards.
AAGGGTTTGGTGAAGAAAAAAAATGCATTAAAAATTCATTCACTGTTGAAAAACACATGATTTCTCCGGTTGGCTCAGTTTGACGAGCACCTGATTTTACCATGTCATATCTCATTTTATTTTGCCCTTATCTGATGCAAAAGTGATCACCATCCATTAATACATCGGCTATGCTTACACAGTGAAGAGAAAACAGGAGTGGAAATATTTAAACTTTCATTTACAGGCACATTTGGATATGGCAAACCATCCAGATCATCACTGGAGGATCATGGAACTGTCACAACCTGCAAAAGTTCAGAGACTGATGAGTACCAGAACAGATGTGGTTATGGGCAGTGGCGGCCGGAGTTCCTTCAAGCTGTCAATTCCCCAAACTTTTTGGTTTTGTTTATGGCTTTGTATTCACTAGTACTAGGTCAGTATATCGTTGAAACTCTCTTGGTTGTGATGTGGAATTAATATTGACACTATATTTTATGTCTTATAATCCTATGCTTATATGATTAGTTTTGGCTTTTTTTTTTTTAAGAAAAAAAGTGAATATTCTAAATGGATAGGTCAAAGTGCTTTTTAAGTCAATATCTTAGCCTGAATAATGGAGGGGTTATTGCTTGTTGAAAAAAAAAAAAGTTATTAAAACATTAAGAACTGGGGTGCTTAATGTAGGCACTTTATACATTCATCAGACATGTTCATGTGCACATGTAAAATATCCAGCAAAGGTTGTAGAAATGTCCTAGCTCAGAATTTTCCACGTTTTGGCTTATAATAGTTTATTTGACTTAATAAAAAGGAAAAGCTTGTGAGAGAAAAAAAAAACAACAAAAAAACTCAGAAAACAATGACATTACAGAAGTTGAATTCAGCAACAGTCCTTGTTCACGTCTTGTTAGATTTTATTTTTTAACACTATTATGACTTTGGACAATTGATGTACAAGAATAGTGGGGTATTATAAGCTTTGCTATAATGTAGTAACAAGAACTTTTAAGCCATTTTTGAACTGTAAGTTTTTCATTTGAGTATATAAGCAGTCAGGAATTAAGTTTTCAGTTTAAATAAAGTTTTCAGATTAATAATGATTTTGAAACATTATGTCATAGTTAGCCTATTCCATAATAAGTGATAAAGTGGGAAAATAAAAATTAACAAGGCAATAATTTGTAAGTGCAATGATTCGTTTAAAACAAAGAAAGGGGTTTTACTTTAGTTTTGTTTTATTTTTCCAGGATTCTTGGTGAATGGAGTTCACAATGTGAATATCTCGTCCATTGAACGAAGATTTGATTTACCCAGCACAAGTATGGGCTTAATCTCAGGTTCATATGATGTATCTGCAGCAGTTCTTGCCGTTGTCATTGGCTATTTTGGATCTGGCAAGCGGAAAGCACGGCTGTTGTCTCTCTCTATTTTCATCTCAGCATTAGGTTCCTTCATCATGGCATTGCCTCACTGGACAACTGGGACGTATTCCCTGGGGGTTGCAGTGGAGAAAACCTGTGCCTCTGGGACCAATGCTACTTCTTCATGTGCAACCGAGTCACGATCCACCTTACACCATTACCTGTATGTCTTTCTGCTGGCACAACTGCTGCATGGCATTGGTGGAACGACCTTATTCACAGTAGGCGTGTCCTTAATGGACGACAGTGTGGTTTCAAAGAAGACACCCCTTTATTTAGGTATAATCTACGGCTGTAATATTGTGGGTTCGGGTTTAGGCTACATTGTCGGCGGGCAGCTCTTGAACATCTATGTGGACTTCGACAGTGTGGAAGACATTGGCTTGACTACCAAAGATACCCGATGGGTAGGAGCATGGTGGATGGGGCCAATGATCGCAGCTGGGCTTCAACTTTTAACGTGTATACCGATTTCATTATTTGGTTCAGAGCTACCAGGTACCAAGGAAATCAGAAAAAACAGAATTTCCCAAGCGCACACAGCATCCACTACCTCTACTAAGTTCAAGGACTTGAAAATAATGGCCTTGACCCTAATTCTTCTGAGAAATCCATGCTTCGTTTTTGTTACACTGGCTATGACAACCGAGGGCATGTTTCTGTCAGCTACTGCTGCCTTCCTGCCAAAATTTATTGAGAATGAATATGGAATACCAGCTTCACAAGCAGCACTACTAGCAGGTAATACATAAGATCACTGCGTAAAGTCTTGTGTGAGTTCCATGCTTATTAGAATGCAGTCTACCTCTGATAGCCACTTCATGCTGACGTTTACATTCTACATGGGTGACCTATACTATAAATCTGCAGCAAACCCCATAAAAGGCATATTGACTCTAAAACAACTGACTACATCCATATGAAATTTGGCACACAAAATTATTGCGTTAAGATCTGCGTTTCTGTCACGTAAAGTCGAAAAAAGCTGATTAATTTTCATATCATTCTTAAAAGGCGATAATAGGTGACTATTAAACTTGTGGGAATGTTTGATCTGAATGCTACATTCAATAGAATGACAAGATTCAAAACAACAAACAGGTTTGCTTTAAATATCATTCAGTTTTTTTTATCCAAAATACCAACATTTAGATGCACACACTCGCTAAACACTTTAAGTCACAGGGTAGGATTGGTTTGACCGATATTTAAAAAATCTCCCACAAAGGCTGTGAGTTCACTTCTAGTAATCATAGACACCAACAGACTAGGCTATCTATGGTTATGGTTTTTATAAGTTTTTCAACCTCCTGTAGTGGTGGTTATCTCAGCTGTCCACAACTGTTGTCAAAAAATAACTCAATACTATTGTGTTATGTGATGCATGTGTTATTCCTACTAGGCTCTCCGGTTGTGATGAGATCTTAAATACAGGTCAACATGAAACTTTTATTGTTACTGTCACATACTCTTTGGTACTTGCTTGAACAGCATTTGTCTCCCCCAGATTTTCTCACAGTTTGATTTCTACAAGCAGTGCAGTGATACAAATGTTCTAGTAAATTATAGAAATAAGATATATAATAGAAATGTGATTGAATAAGCCAGGCCTGTGTAACCATAAGCTGGTCCTTGTAAATAAGTAATGTAGTACATTAATTTTCAGTTAAAGGTTGAAATAAGTGATTCTGATTTCAGTATGAGGGCAAATGCCACATCAATACAGTGTGCATTTTTCCATTTTGAATTCATTGTTCTTGAAAATGTCTACAGTTTATTTCATGTTGAAAGTCTATGGATTTAAGAACATTTTTTTTTAAAGAAGTATAATTTATCTTCGTTACACACCGTGTAATATTACCACACATCACTGTTCTCTGATATGGATTAAACAGATAGTTTGTGACTCTTGTAGATGCCCTTGAAAGTTTAATATCTACATTATATCATGTGTATTTTTAGAAAACTTTAAAAGTCTTGGGTTTCATGATGACTTATTAGGTTTCCCTCATTTTTCACTGTCTGACGTGGTTTTCTCATGCAGTAAATGTCTTGACAACAGAGGTGTTAGATTTGCCGTTTGTAACAGTTTAGTCATGACATTTAGAACATGTTTCTATATGAGTTTTACTCCAACAAAAAATCACTGAATGTCACACAGTGTAGCTGTGTGAAATAAAGTGGATGTCAGATTTTGTGTGGCAAATTTCAGATGCATACTTTCAGCAATACTTGAGCTCAGTTCTCTGTTGCTCTATCTCTGTTTTTTGCATTTTGAGAAAACTGATGTTTTATATTTAGCAACTGTTTTTGCACATAAGTGAGGGGACAAAATGATTTTCAAAATCTACCTGTTTGGGTAAGTGATAAGTAAAATTAATAAGTACATCGTAATATGGTAGACTTACTATCCCTCTTTCATATGACATATACATTATGTATCTCTCAAATAGCCCAAAAGTGGAGATAGAGCAACAAAGAACTGAGCTCGTGAGTAGTAGAGTCCATGAAGCCTTTCATGGATTTTGATGTAAAGTATAGATATAGATAGAGTTAATGGTATGGCGCGAAATGTTATTCGTGGAATAAGGAAATACATCTTGGGGGCAAAAACATATTCACATTCAGAGCTAACCTATCTGACCTCAGGGTCAGTAAGATCCAAGCTTAGATGAACCATCTCAGATATCCGGTTGATTTCACCTGGAAGTGCAGCAAACTGTTTATGTACTTACTAACATCTTCCAACTTTGCAAATTTATAACTTTAACTTTTAGAGCATAAATTACTTGATGGTCTGTTATATTATATATACATTTATGTCCATCATCAAATCTAGTTCTCTCCTGTGTCTGCCTAGGTGTGGCTATAGTGCCAGCAGCTGCCTGTGGCCTGATCATGGGGGGCTGGATTGCCAATCGGTTCAACTTGTCCATCCAGCAGATCATCAAGTATCTCATCGGTGTGTGCACACTAGCAGCCATGAGCTGTGCAGTGCTGTGGATACGCTGCAAACCCATCGAGATTTATGGAGTCAGCCTACCTTATTCTGGAGTGAAGTATGAATGGACTGTTTCATCTTTCCATGTAAACCACAAACAACTATATATATCGTTTAAGTTTTGAAAGAGTAGAAGAAAATAGTCTTCCATATTTGCTCTATAGCAATTTTTGTTTCTCTTCTTTTTCTCAGCCCTTTGCCTCTTGACAAATTTGCCAAGTCATCATGATTATCATCTAAAATATTGTTTTACTCTTATATTTTTAAGCACCATATCTACATTTTTTTTTTCCCCTAAAATTTCCCAATAAACAACAAATTTTGCCAGGGAATAGCAAAGCTTGCTCAGTTCGGAGTAGATAGAAAATCATTAAATGTGACTATTGATTTTTTTTTTCGAACTTCGTAATTTTGGCATTAGGAGTATTTAAATCATTTTGAATCATCGCTCTACATTTGTTTAATGTGTTTGTGTTTAATGTTATTGTCATGGAGTAGTTGTTCACAGTATCACTTTAATCAGTACAGCTGTCCAATTGTTAATCCATCTATCCATTCATTAGCACAAATATCATCAGTGCTCAAGCAGGAAAATAGACTTTCAGTCATCAGAGACTCCTTCTCTGGCTGCTGATTTATTTTTGTTCTAAAAATTTGTCATTTTTGTTATATTTTTTCATGCATTTTTTTATTTACTTGCTTATATGACATACTCGTAAAGACAAGTAAGTGAATCTTTTTCATGTATTTTTATGTCGACACATTGATATTCCTCCTTCTTTGCCTCGAGTCATCTTCTTTCTCATCTTATCTTCTTTCATCTGATCTTATCAGTCTTATTCTATTTTATCTTGTCCTTGCTTGTCTGTCTTATCTTGTCTCATTTCGTCATATGTGTTCCTTATTTTATTGCTACAGAGAACCAGATCAAGTGCCAATTAAGCTGGCGGCACCATGCAACAGTGGCTGCAACTGTGACACAGATGTCTTTGAGCCTATGTGCAATGATATGACCCACTTGTATTTCTCCCCTTGCCATGCTGGTTGTACGACTCAGGTTGGGTCACAGGTAAGTTGTAGTGTATCAGATAGGGTACACATCAGGGCTGTACTATTCAGGTTGGGCAGGTTGGATCATTGGTAAGTCATATCAGAGTAGCTGTGCCCCTCAGGTTTGATCACAGGTAAGTTGTAGTTTATCAGATAGGGTACACATCAGGGCTGTACTATTCAGGTTGGATAGATTGGATCACAGGTAAGTCATAATAAATCAGGGGGGCTGAATCTCTCAGGTTGGATCATAGTGATAGATAAGTCATAGTATATCAGATAGAGGACATGTAGGCTATACCACTCAAGCAAGTTAGATCAGAGCGAGTATATCCAGAGACAACCAGTGAGCCTCTCCTGAAATAACTCTGTATCTGTGGTGCAGCAAAAAGAGTAAAGCTACTTCACTAAACTTTACATCTGGTTACTCAAAGTGGTTCAGTGTAACATGATGCATGGTTTTAATCTTCAATCTTCCTGTCTGATCTTTATAAACCCAAGTTTCTAAACATCTCTGATGCTTAGGAAGGAATGCCAGGACAGATCATAGCAATTACATATGTCTTGTGTCCAGAGCAAATGATTCGGAAGTGGCTCTGAGCAATTGTAAGTTATGACTGTTGTTAGCTATTCTCCGACTGAGGTATCAGATTTTTTTTTTTTTTTTTTGTTCAAGTGAGAAAAGGTTGAATTTTTGTTTTGTGGAAAACAAAAAATTTTGGTATTTCAGCTGGAAAATAGTGAAAAACGGCCATAGTTTGAAATCTCCCTTTATGACTTGCAGCTCATTTAACCCTGGGGTGCGAATCATGTATGTTTAGTAATCTTTGACGTTCCTCATATCTTTCTATGCATTTCTTTACCTCAGCATTCTTACAGCCGTACATCCACAAATACATCAATCCATTCATCAGCACAACTGTCTGAACCACTGCTCAAACTGGAAAACAGATTTTTTAACCACCAGTAACTCCTTTTCTAGTTGTTGATGTGGCATTGTGGGATGCAACAGATTACCATGGTTTTCACAGACAGAAGAGCGTGGCATTGAAGACTGATAGATAACAAGAGGCCCATTTTATGCAAACGCTATCAGCTCTGTCAATATGCACATCAAACCCTGCTAATAATCTGTGAAATTGTTATTCTAGGTTTTGTACTTTTGTTAACATTTTCTGTGTACTAAACTGTTTGCTAAAGTGTCAGATGGTGACAACATCACTTAGATAAAACAACAGCAAAAAAAGAAGAAAAGGAGAAAGCTTAAGAACGAAGCATGTTCTTTGTCTCGTTTTGTCTTTTTTTTTCATCTTTTCAGCACATTTGGCTTTTTTAAATACAATCTTTGGACATAACTTCAAAAGAGAAAATATTTTTCGTTGTCGCTTGCTATTTTTCCAAGACTTTTACAGACTGTTCAGATAATTACATTATGCCCCACATTATCTTTCAGTTTTCGGATTGCTCCTGTTTGCAAGCATTGAATCATGAGGTCAACCAGACAGTACGCAGCGGTTGGACACTGAGCCCTTCTAACTGTCAGAAAGGCTGCAATATCATCTGGCTATTTGCATGTCTTCTCTTCTTTGCTATGGTGGTCTCGCTGATGCCAATAGCCCCAGGGGACTCAGTACAGCTGAGGTAATGGAATGATAATGTTATGTGCAAGTGCAGTGGGCCATTTCTACTGTCATCTAAATTATTTCTTTTTGCTATGTCTATGAGTTAGAAAACAAGCATTGTGTAGAAGGAAGAAAATCACTTCTGGACATTTCATTTTAAACAATCACAACAAGAAATTGTGATAAATTTGTATCATGATAGGAAGAAAACATTTTACATCCTGGTGAAACTAATCTGGTTCTCTCTTTTCAGTGCTTGTAGTATATCCTATGTGCGTAACAAACAGAAGTAATTTGGCTGACGGTCAAAATGGTTCATTGTCTCCTTGATGTCACTGAGAACTCTCTCTGCTTACCTGAGATACAGAATTCCACTGTTAAAATGATCTTGCATGTCGTTACTTGTTGGCTAGATTGGGGTCTCTTTGTTGATTGAGTCCAGTGGTGTAAATCGTCAGGGACAAGTTTGAAAGAACAGAAAGCCAGGTCTAATTGGTTGATTGTCTGTTATGTATAACTGAAATTTCATGGGGTTTGCAATTTGGTATTCCATATGCTTCAGCCCTTAGCCTGTACTGAACAGGTTGAGATAACCACCTCCCTGGAGGCCGAAAGGCATTCAAACATTATAACCATAGCCTGAACAAATTCAAAGGACTTTAGACTGAAAAAATATCTTTGTCATGGCTGCAGGCTTTTGAAAAGACAACAGCATGCATTAGTGTTGATACATTATTATACATTTTCCTGAAAATAAGTGAATTCTTTCATATTGTTGTTCATCTTTTTTTTTTTTTTTTTCAGCTTGTTCAGAAATATTTGTATTGTTGGTTGTTTCCACAGCATGTTATTTATTTTTTCTATTTCCAGCACATTTTGAAATTTCAAGTACACATTTCTGTATAACCTTTTAAATATGAAAGGACACATGAGTCTAGAGCAATTGGTGATTAGTTTAACAATAATATCAGTATGAAATTATATTTAGACTGAAAAATGGATCTCTATGCTGAAAATTTGAAAAAAAATAAGATATCTGTCATATGATGACATTTTTCAGTGAAATGGGCACAAAATGTGTGTATTATTTTGAGAGAATTGATCATATATTTTTTAAAGTAAGTTTGTAGAAGTGTAATATTATGTCACGATATTTTGCATTTCATTTTAAATTTGGCAGATGTGTTATGGAGGAGCACAAGGTTTATGCTCAGGGAATTAAAACACTTATTGTACGGATGTTGGGTAAGTTAGCTGTGTGTTTTTGTGTTTTATTACCATAAAAGAGAGAAAGAATGTGTTGCTTTCTGGGAACAGGAATACCTGGAACATGTATCATTTGCCTTTATCTATTGACCTCTGCTTGTTATGGAGGCGTCTTTGAAGATCAGGCTACTAATCTGCTCCAACACTCTCCGTCTTCCATTGCTCTTTGAGAACCAGCAGATCTCATTACTCTCCAGTCTTGGATGCTGTCTTCCCATCTCTTCCTGTTGTCTTCCTTGTCTATTGCAGACTCTTATTATGCCTTGTAAGATGTTTTTTGCTATACCTAATGATGGGGACACAACGGTGCCATCTCAATTTCCATGTTTTTCAAAATAGATCATAAATATTGTCTTTAATAATTTACAGGATGTCATATTAGTAGTTTGAAAATGCATAATGCAGAACAAATGGATATGTCGTATGTTGTAGCATTTTGGATATTCCTATGCTTTGTGTTGCCATTTTTTATTATGCTGCTGAGAAAGTTCCTTTTACATTAATACTGAAACAGAAACATTGCATAATATAGTATTAGTTTTTGCAGTTCTTTTATTTTATTATCGGTATTTCTCAAAATAAACTTTTCTTGGCCCCTCTTATGCTGTACACAGGTTCATTTGTTGGTCCAATTTTGATGGGCAAAATTCTGGACCTGCAGTGTCACGTATGGCGTGAAAAATGCGGCCAGCATTTGTCCTGCTGGCTTTATGATCATGACAAGCTAGTGATCAGCATCTACCTGTACATTGTGGCCCTCAAACTGCTGTCAGTCCTGTTCTGTGTCTTGGCACTCAAGTTCTATCAGCCTCCTGCACCCAAAGAGACGGTCTTGATCATACAGGTAGGTATGAATGTGTTGCCCATCTCACCGGGGGGGCACAGGAAAAATTCCATGCCTTTTTATTTTCTTTCTTTGAGACTATCATCCTTATATGCAAAATGGTAATAATATTCTCACTAAACAAAACTATTGATAGCTCTATCTCATTTTCATCGACTGATGTATAGTCACATAAACTCTTGAGGGAATGTAGTGACTGTATTTTCAGACCTAATTTGGTGCGTTACTTTGTGAAATGGTTGACAAATTAATCAGTTATTTCAGATTAGTGTCAGTCCAAGTCACTCTTGTGTCAGTAGTGTGGAAGACTGGTATATCACGCATTTTCGTGTTCTGAGTAACATGAACTCACAATTTCTGCTTTAGTTGACAGCTAATATCTCATTTCTTGCTTCGTAGATTTTATAATTTTTTGCTTTACCGTGCTTAGGCATAACCTCTCTTGTTAACAGAATATCTTTTTTTCCGTGAAGATAATGGCCTTTTCAAACGATTTGCCTAGTTTCAATAAAAATCCCGAATATGTTAGTCTGTCTGCCTCAAGTTTTGCGTCTAGTTGAGTTATACCTCTCTCTCCACTACTGCACACTAACCCGACCTACTGATTACGCCATTTGAGATAGGTCTGCAGGTGAACAATTGAAGATTTCTGACTCTGACAAGTCATTTAATAATAATAATAAAGGGCATTTATAGAGCGCCTCACCCCCGGAGGGTGCGAAGCGCTTTACAGAACCAAAATGTTTTGCAGCCACACACGAAATATGCCTGAAAAACAAACAGGGGTAATATCATACGTACATATACAACATGATATACAGAAAGACTCGAGACATGCTCACACACATAATCCTGTAATACAATTCAAACGCATACATAAGTCTGTAGACATTACTGATAGCCCTCTCGCGGGCAAGACTTGAAAACATCACTCAGGGGTAGGCAGTGTGTAATGTAGATCTAAATGTGGGCCTTGTTGAAAATGAATCACCAGAGGAGGGTGGTGTGATAATAGAGGGTTAGGCCATACACACTGTCAGTATTGCAAGGAATAACCATGGCCTTCATTATGTGATGCACGCACAACAATCTGGCAGGGTAGTAAAGCGCTGCTGTCTGGATGACAACGGATGGTGTCATGCCAATGAACTGAGTATTCCTAGAACACGGTTGAGATTGGAACTCACCAGTGTCGTCATGGTTTTGTCCCCTAGCTGTTCTTCTATTTCTTTGTAAAACAAAAGACCATGACGGAAATCTCAAATGCGTTTTTGATCTAGGAGGTATTTGAGTCTTTCGTGCTTGAGTGTAATTCTGTATACATATGCAGACCAAGTAGGAACATCAAACAAATAATGTATCTGTGCAAATATTTCTGTTAATCATGTGTAGAAACAACCATAGTTTTTTTTTTGGTTTGCAGTAGTTTGCATATATAACATTATAAAGCCAACAAAGACACTGAAAGAATGTCTTTCAGCTAGACTCTCTTTAAAGTAATAAAATATCAGAATACTAGAGCTCATCCTTAACAAAAATCAGTCAGTAAGAAAGGAATTGTCAAGGCTTTCTTCCCAGAGTCAGACTGCTCTTTCAGATATGTACTGATTAATTCAAGGTATTGTTTCTCTCACTTGACATTTGTTTATTTTTGTTTCGCCACATTCTAGTGCTGTTCTAAGCAATGGCATCGATAGTTATCCAGCAAAGCATGTATTTCTACAGAGCATTCTCGATGATGGGCTGTTTGCGTTCACGGTAAACATCTTTTTTTTCCTGAGTTAACATTGGATATTAAGTTTAATCTTCACAACTGAAGTAAGTCATTGTAGTAGATGTCACATGCCAGAATTAATTTGATTCTTAAACTACATACATGGGGACATGGGGACATGTATCACTGTTCAGGCACTCAGTTATTTCAGTTTAGATCAGTATTTCAATTATATAGATCTATAAATATGAAATGTGCTGTACAACCTCTCTGATAGATGGTAAAGTCTTCAACCATTTCAGTAATCCTGGCTGAAATTTCAGTCTTACAGGACATAATAGATTTGTTCCAACCAATCAAATGGCTGGAAATGCCTATCTAATTTTAGTAGCGGGTACAAACACTCCAGGTTGTGCACTATCACTGACAGACTGAAACGATGTATTTGCAACTGTTTTTGGACACTCTAAACAACTGAAAATGTCTCATTAATGGCCAGTTTTCTATCAATGAAATAATTCCGATGTCCACTGCTGGTTTCAGGACATCTTTCCATCAGCTGTTCTGGACAAGGATCAGTTCACCCTGGTCACCACATCTGTCTGTCCACCCAGTCAAGTGGTCAGGGACGGAGATTGTGGTGAGTGGTCATTAGATTGGGTAACATGAGACCAGGTGTACTCATTTTGTTAATCCTTATTAAGCCATGCCACTAAATGACAATTTTTGGGCTTTTACTCAATCTTTTTCTACAAATTTATAACTCTGAAATACATTTTTACATTGATATAGAAGGTTTCTGTGAAGGAAAAAAAAAAATTGCGTCAAAATTCATTAACTGTTGAAAAACGACGACTGCTTGATTTCATCATGTTGCATGTCATTTCTATAATGCTCAATGTTAGTTTTTACAGACACCACATCTTTTGGAATATTTCAGTTGATTATAATATGAATGCACAGAATCTTCCTAAATTCTGTAGTTTTAATATGCAGGGCTATCTTGTATAGGGAGATTATGCGTACAGGTTTCATTTATGTAGGATTTTATGCATTTAGGTTTGAAAATCAAGGGGATTCCCATGATAATCCTTGTACGTTATGAATGATGATAAGATTACCTTTGTGCATGGTGATGTCTTTGATTTGTTACAGTCCTCATAATTAACCCTTGGGATGCCAAATGTTGATAGCAGGAATATCTTATCTTCTTTTCTCAGTGTCCTGTGGCCCTGGTACTTTTTACAACATCAGCGTTGGATTGTGCGAGAACTGCCCCTTTGGACAGTATCAGCAGAACTACGGACAGCTGACCTGTTCCGACTGTCCTCAGGGGCAGACAACTCGCAGAGTTGGCAGTGAAGCAGCTGCCTTGTGTGCAAGTAAGCCATGCTTGAAAGAAAAAATGCATGCAATTTTTGTGGGATCATTGAGTTTATAGAATATTTCATAATTTAACCAAAGTAAAAATTAAGAAGAAATCACACCCATTTTATTCTAGTAAAAAAGCGACAAAATGCGTGAAAAAAAAAAAAAAAGAAAACTGCTAGTCTTTGCATGACATATCTTTTTTTTTTTTGTCTTTTGTACTAATATTACGGTATTTAATGTCAACGTGCATGAAAATGTGCATTTTTCCTTTCATTGGCAAACTATTCTGTTATTCTGTTATCTACCATGATAACTAGAATCCGTTCAAACTATTTCTTTCATTTTTCACGGTCTTGCTACTATGTGCAATGACTTTACCACTTGTAAAATACATTTGTTGCTCTCTCTCCCTCCCAGCCAGCTGCCCCGTGGGTCAGTATTACGACTCCCAGACCTCCACCTGTCAGGTGTGCAAGGTCGGCTTCTACCAGGACCAGGAGGGACAGTTCCAGTGCAAGCCATGTCCAGTTGGTCAAGTCACCGGTCAGACTGGCTCTGTCTCGGCCATTTCTTGCGCAGGTCAGTTTTAGTTTTACTGTCACTCGTTTGCTTTGAGATGAGGGGGGGGGGGCGTGTAGTGAATGAGTTAAGTTTCTGCCAAGGCCATTTCATGCACAGATCAGTTCAGTTTTGCATTCACTATGTTTCCCGTGTGGCAGTTCAGGGAATATAAGTAGGTTTTTTGCTTCCACCTGCAGGTGGTAATAGCCCACCATTGGTGGGATGTCTCCCATGAATGCCATCCTCAGTGTTCCAGGGGTGACATTTCTTAACTCTCTGCTTACTCCTGTCTTCTGTCCCGCTCTCTTTTCTATCTTCTTCTTGACATGTAAACATTTCTTACCGTGTTTGACACAGTATAGCTGTGATCATGCTGCTGAGCCATTAAACCCTAACACAAACAATTAAATGATTACTACATAATTAAGCAGAATAACTAAAGATGCCATTTCTGATATTGAATAAAAATTGCAAGGTGCATCTTGCTTTCACTTCATCTTTAACTACTCCAGATACGCAATTATAAACTTTCTCTCATAAGAATATGATGACCAGAGCCTGCAAGTAATTGGTACTTAGCAAACTGTATTTCAAATAGTAGTTTGTATTTATTGTAAGACTCTTGGACCTTTAGGCTGCTCTTCAGAATGAGTCAGCTAGTTGTCTGTTTTATATATCCCCATGGGCATTTCTCAACAACGAAAAGAAAACTTGATACAAACACTGTTTGTGAGAGTCTTTTTCTCCATCAGTTTGTTAACTCTTTTATTTTAATCAATTAAAGCTCAAGTTGAAAGCACCTGGCGTTTTGTTCAAAAGGAACTTCTGTGTGAAATTTATCGAGTAAATGCATGATGGTGAGATCATTTTATGATACTTCCAAGATTAAGACATATTTGAAATTATTGGGACAGTTTTAAAGATAAAAAAAAAAAAAAAAAGTATGGAGTCAGTTTTATGAGTGATAGCATTGCTTGTCTTTTTCAAAGAAGTGAATATTCCTCGCTTATATCTTCATGTGGCTGGTGCAGCATTCGGAATGGCCAGGAAGACGTCAAAGACACCGTTTGGAAAAGAAAAACTGCTCAGAGTGATTGCACGTCGAACTAAGTCTTGAGAAGAAATCCATCAGATAGTGAATAGTTGTCTACCAAAAGAAAAAGCTTCAGACTCAGTGACAAGAGCATGAGAATTCCTATGATTTTCTTACCATCTGGAAAAAAAAAAAAAAAAGAAAGAAAAGAGAAGTAAACAAGACAGACTGAACTGACCATACGTCTGTCAGTCTTTGTTGAATGAAGGATCTGAATGAAAGTAAGGTTAGGTGAATTAATCTGTACGTGGAATCTCCTAAATCATTGAATGAAATGATGATTTATTCATGACCCTGGCAAGGAAATTGCATAAATTATCATTTTTCTAAGGTACAAAGTTGATCAGAATTTTTGAAGGTGCTAAGAACTTTTATCTTTCAACAAGATATGAAGTGTATATGAATAATTTTAACATTGTATCTTGCTCTAACAGTGACCTGTAACTCTGGAGAACAGCTGCTGGCCAGTGGAGTTTGCTCCCCTTGTCCAGTTGGCACGTATAGACAGAAAGACGTGGACTCGGTGTGTGTGCCTTGTCCAAGCGGCTACACCACCCCAGGGGAGGGAAGTATTGACAGCGACAATTGTACAGTCTGTGAGTAATTACTGCAATTGTTTGACTTTTTCCTTTCAAGTAATCCTGCATCTACATTCAGTTTTACACAGTCACTGGTTAAAATCTAAGACATCATGGTTCTTGTCAGTGAAATTCTGGTGGGATTCAGAGTTAATGGTCTCAACTGTTGACCTGTTAAGTGTTAATTCCTGTCACCTAATGAGCAACCAGTCTCTTAGAAACGGTGGCTTGGAATGGATTAGGCAATACATAGCCTTCTACTCACACTGTTCCTGGCTCTGTGTCTTACAGAGAAAGATATAAGGTAGAGTAATCCTTGTTTTTTTGCTGAGTTCTCTTGATCTCTGTCTTTTCTTTTTTATGCACAACTAGAGGAGATTTGTCAGAACTGACAATTTGTTAACATTCATAAAAATGTATGTTTGTCAGTGAAATGCCAGGCTGGATTTCGTGCCAATGATATCAACACTGTATGTGTCCTGTGCCAGCCAGGAGAGTATCAACCTCTTGTCAACCAGCGAGAGTGTCAGAAATGCCAGGAGAATTTCACCACCCCAGGTCCCGGGGCTGTTTCAGCCTCTTGGTGTACACGTAAGTTTTCTTTCTCTCTTACACAGGAAGTAAACATTTTTTGTTTGCACAATATACATTTTCTACTTTACTAATTTTTTTATCATCATCAGCATCATCAAACAAAATTGGTCTGATAAATGATTTCTCATTATTCATACTCTTATCCACTTCACTGCTGACAACAGTAAGAGATATGTCTAAAAAAGCAGTCTCTTGTGTGCTAAAATTGACGTATCACATATGTCCTGGTTCACCTCACTACTAACCAGTCCTCTGACTGTTTTGATCTGATGCAGCAACAGTGAGCGACATCTTGCATCTATATGCAGAATCTTTTGATAGAGGCCGCGAGAGTATGATTGACAGGTGAGCGATTGATAAGAACCCGGTAAACACTGCTTATTTATGTAACAATTACTAACCTTGAACAACAGTTGGCGCTTCTGACTGCCTGTGGGAAAGTACAGGACGGGTGTGGTTGGCTCACTCAAAGTGGGCGGTCCTGAGTGTGGATGGAGGTTAGTAGTGGTCCAGGCTGATGGTACTCCCAATGCTTAGCACAGGGCTGAAAAATTGTTGTATCAGTGAAGCGGTTAATACCACTGTTACTATCGGTGCTATCATCACCATACCAACACCATATCCTGACCACCGCTATGTGTTACTGTCACTGTTGTCTAAACATATTTTGATTAACTATAAATGCTGTGCAGAGCTGAAAACAATTTAGAGCAACAAAAACATCTCCACCAGCCCAAAGATCAGATTAATGCAATCCCTTGTCAGGTCTATCTTCCTGTACGCTTGCGAATCGTGGATTTTATCAGCAGTCACGGAGAAGAGAATGAGAGCCCTAGAAATGAGATGCTTTAGGAAACTTCTTGGCAACAGCTACAAAGACCATATTACAAACGAAGAAGTGAAGAATTGAATAACCAAAGAAATAGGGCCATTCACTGATCTCTTGACAATTGTCAAACAAGAAGCTGAAATGGTACGGACATGTCACCCAGTTGTCCAATCTTTCTAAAAACAATATTGCAAGGAACAGTCCCTGGAGGAAGGAAAAGAGGAAGACAGAGAAAATGATGGGAGGACAACATTGGTGAATGGACAGGCGTAGAGGTGAGAGACTCCCTGAGGAAGGCTGAGAACAGAGAGGAGTGGACGAGACTGGATGTAACATCTTCGGTAGTGGCCCAACAAACAAAAGTTTAAGGTCATGAAGATGAAGAAGATAAATGCTGACTATCTGCTTATCTGGTCAAGAATAGTTAGGGACTTGTGTGTGGAACGTGAGACAGCCAGCTACAGAGACAGTGCTGACTTTTGACATCGGCAATGGTGTTAGATGGGACAGAGAGAAAGACCAACAAGGTTGTTTGTACTATGCTAGAAGTCACATCTACACTACCGACAACAAGAAAATTACAATGTTTTGGTCATATCAAACGACACAATGCCATGTGTAAGGATATACTGGAAGGAGAGGCTGAGGGTAAATGAGCAAGAGGAAGACAGTGGAGAATATGGATGGATGACATCAAGGGCTGGAAGAATCTGTTTTTTTTTTTTTTTAGGAATGCCTCAGAAAAGTAGAGGAAAGAGAGAGATGATGAGGTCATTTCAAGTGGACCTGGAAAGAGATAACACAGGATGATGAATGGTGTCGTTGTTGTCATCTTCATGCAGAGTTTGAGGAATAAATCCATGTACTGTATCATTTAGAGATAATCTGTTCTGAGATTTTGTTATCTGTTACAGGATATTGCCCATCTGGTCAAGAAGTTGTCGGAGATGTGTGTGTTGACTGTGAAATAGCCTTCTACAAAGACAACGCCGACGGTTTACTGGGTGTGTGTCAGCCATGCCCACTGGGATACCTGACTGTCAATCCTGGCTCGCAGAGTTTGCAGGAGTGCAACAGGAGTAAGCTCCCTTTGTTTGTCTGTGTCGGCGTCTCTTGTCTGCTTTGAAAGTCCTCACGGTCATTGTCTTCTTCTCATTCTGATCTCATTTGACAGATGTCAGCGTCAGTGCTGCCCAAGTAGTTTTGTCTCCTGTGTTTCTCCCATTTTTCTCTTTTTTTCATTTTTGTCAAGTGTTAATTAGTCTTAGCATATATTTCAATGGCCACACATTGTTTATTTGTAAAGCTCTGTATTTTGTTTATCTCTATCTTTCCATGGCATTTCTTATGTTATTTCCTCGCATGGTTTCACTTTGAGCCATGAACCTTTTTTGAAAATGGGCTCATAAACCTATTTATTGTGTTAGCGATAGTTACAATCGATGGTTTCCTCCAACAGAGGCCAGTTTGTTTCAGCATCTGCACCACAAAGCTGTTGAACTTTGAATAGGAGATCATTGCGTTTAGTCCTATTACTTTCCTGTACCAAACAAATGAGGGAATGAACAAGTAACGTAAAGAGGAAAAAAATCACTTTTGTACTTTGCTTAAAACATGCACCATAAAAAATTCCCCCCAAAATTATGATGTATAAGGGGATGTTTTCTTCTTACTGTTATAATTTTATCAAATCTTTTGGTGGCCAGTCTTTCAAATGACAAGAAGTAAAGTTGTTTTTTTTCTTCTTTACACTGCTTGCTCAATACCTCACTTGTCTGGCAAATGGAAGCAATAGGACTGGTCAATATGATCTCTTATTACAGGAGTCCCTCTTTTGGGAAGGGCAGATAATCTGAGAAACGACCTCCCATTACAATTTGCAGTCACACATGTACTTGTAACCATAATTTCCTTCATGGATTCCAGGAAACTGCACTGCAGGCTTTTACATTTCCCCTGTGTTGGGGGGAGGAGAGGAGTGTGTGGCTTGCGCTGCTGGTACCTACCAACCGTCGCCCTACCAGTCCGCCTGCCTGCTGTGTCCAGAGCAAACCTACACCAGGGGCGTAGCAGCCACCAGTGAGGATCAATGTGAAGGTCAGAATCTGCAACAACATGTTCACCAGTCAGAAGAAAAATGCTCGATATCTTCACAGCTCTGCAAAAGATAATGGCATAAGTTATTTTCAACTTTTCTGAGATCTTAAGAAAAAACTGATTCAAGCACAAGTTAATTTGTTGAACCCTACGGCCTGGTACACCGTGCAGATTTTCCTGTGTCAAATTCCCCATAGCTTGGTACACCGAGCTGACACACTTACTCTAGTCTTATGCATCCACTACAGTTAAAAATAGATCTAATAGGTTACTTTCAGGCAAGGACATTTAGGACTACGGTGATTACAAATGTCTGCACCCATGATCACATTTGAGGCTTTTGTGTCAAAGGATATTGAACATGAAATGAGAAATTTGCATTCTCGGCCCAGAAGGCCAGGGACAGGGGTTTTTCATGCACTGATGCCCAGGGTTCAAAGGGTTAAGCCATTAAAATTCTATCAAATTAATGCCTAATTTTTACTGTGATGTCATCATCTGACAGTCTTCAAGCACAGCAGTGCCGCCATGAGACCTCAGTCACATTTAAGCATTTGACTGACAGACACCACTACTGCTGATGTTACATCTTTCCGATCTGGCCTGCACACTCAGCTTTCATAAATGTAACAAATATATGAAAAAAAGGAATAAAAATGTCAAGCAAATTATGGGGTCATCTACTAGGAGGCCTGTAGTTCAAAGCTTAACATAATTCAGGATGGCTCTATATGTTCACTTTATAATGTGCTGAAATAGTAAGAAGTAGTTTTTATGCATGTAAAAAACTAATCAAGAATGTTTCAAAAATTCCGTATCTGCCAGCAAGGATACACTTACCAAGTGGTGTCTGCCTTGTTCTCTGTTATTGGTGATAGTTTTGTCCATGTTCATGTGGGTGTGAATGTATGGACTTTGTTATCTTGCATGCTTGCATGTGTTAATGTGTCTCATCAACTGTCGATGGGATCCCCTTTTGACGACAAATAAGTCTGTCTTATCTCATCTTATCTTATCTTGTCTCACCTTGTCTTACTTTATCATAAATCATATCTTATCATAAAATATAATAAGCCTGTCCAACCGGCTACTAATCAAACAATTGAAAAAAAGCAAATAACCTATACAAGGAACTTGATATTAATGTTGGTAATCCTCTACTAAATTTTGAAGCTTACTTGGCTCATTGTCAGTGCAATATGGAAAACAAATAACATGTAAACAGGGTGTTGCTGTACAAGAAAGAAAATGTGAATTAAATCAATTGCTTATGGTATAGGAGGAGCTTTAAAATATTGTTAAAAAAGGGGGGAAAAAGCACATATTAGGAGCAGTTTAAATTTCACGATGGTCAAATTAAATGGATATATATAAGAGTTTTCAGTTCCCAGTCTTTTTTTTATTCCTTTGTTTTGTATAGCTTTTTAATATTGATCTCTAGGTGTAAAATCACTGAAGATTGTGCTGTCGTTTTCTTTGGAAAAACTTTGTGCTCTCCTTTTGATTATGTAATATGGCCAGTCTTATCTTTATCTGATGTCTTTTGTCTTTTTTTATGATCATATAATCAGAACTAGTGAATGATTAAATTAATGATACTGAACCAACATAATGGCATTTATGTTAATATGTAACCTCCTCAGTTAAAACTTCTTCAAACCATCATCTCTTTCATCTACATACAGCTTATTGTGACTCTGGCTTTGAGCTCAGCAATGGAACATGTCAAGAATGTCCGCGCGGATACTACAAGGATAACAGCATCTCCGTGTTCGGCAGTTGTGTTCTGTGCCCTGGTGGTACCTTCATCACACCTTCCCCCGCAGCGACCTCTGTAGGACAGTGTAATGTCCGTAAGTACTGTCAATGCACTCAGACACAGTACTGTGTATATAATTGTATCCTGCATCCAGGGTAAATAGGTCAGAGGTTGCGCTCAGCGATTTTGAACTATGCCTGTTTTTAACTTTTGTCCAACTTTGATATCAAATTTAAAAAAAAAATTTTCTGTTTGTTTTTCAGGTTGAAAAAGATTAAATTTTGTTTTGTGAAAAAAAACAGCAAAATTCTGATATCTGTCGGGCTTTCTTTGCCTGCAGGTGGGAGCAGAGAAACAGAGAATCTTGCTGTAACCACTTGTCAGAATATTTCCTAGGCATGAATACTTGACAAACAGTTGTGTACTAGAATTACTTGTTAAAAACAGACTATTAGGTCGAGTCTCTTACAATAATGTGGCAGGAAATCAATCACCTCTAGTTGCCTGGGCTGGTTTTAGGACCCAGCTTACCAACCGAGCCCTGAGGATCTAAGAGAATGACGATATGTCTTGTGCCCAGGGCAGATAAGTCAGAAATCACATCAGAAGATTTTGAGCTATGGCCGCTTTTAACTTTTTTTCCAACTCACATACCAAATTTGTATTTATTTTTTCTTTTTTATACAGAATGAAAATTCAGTCTTCTTTAACCTGAAAAAAAAAAAAAAGTGGTATCTTAGTCGGAAAATAGTTAGAAGCAGGCATAGCTCAAAATCGCCTGATGAAATGTCCGACTCATTTGCCCTGGGGACAGGACAATTTGTAAAGCTTTTTGAGTCGTACTGGACGGGAATATAATATATACACAAATGCCATATAAAACCTATTTAGCAACCCTCTATTATTACATTTAGTTGCATGATTGTTTCTGTTTCTCTTCATTTGCACCTACAGGTAACTGCAGTGCTGGCTCCTTCATCAACTCTGTGAACCAGTGTGAGTTGTGTCCCCTCGGTTCCTACCAGTCGCAGAAATGGCAGACATCTTGTGTTCAATGTCCGACTGACACAACCACCAGCTCCACAGGATCTCTCAGCAGTGCAGACTGTTTCTGTACGTGGTTTATAAAATTGGTCATCTAATGTGTACCAGAGGAGAACTCATGGCCTGTGTGGGGGATTTTTTAACTGTAGATCAGAACCGATTCTGCCCCGAGACCTATAATGTATGGCAAGCGTGGGCAGTGTTGGTATTGTGGGTGATTATATTGGATGGTACTTTAAGGGGATCTACGGGTGAAAAATTTGAGCAAAATTGATTTCCGGCCTTTTTTTGTTTTCTTCCACTATTTCGCTTCTACATTCATCCTTCTACATATTACAAATGTTTTTGTACTAAAAAATTGTCATAAGTGACTTAGAACTGCATTTAGAAATCATGGGTGTGACACAAAATGTGCTATTATTTGTCAAAC
>JBCAUA010231711.1:7635-20591 GCA_038406235.1 Peronia verruculata | reverse complement strand
TTTCTGTCAGTTGTCAGGACATCACTGACTATACCTGTTGTTTATTTTACCTGCTGTTTATTTCTGTCAGTTGTCAGGACATCACTGACTATACCTGTTGTTTATTTTACCTGCTGTTTATTTCTGTCAGTTGTCAGGACATCACTGACTATACCTGTTGTTTATTTTACCTGCTGTTTATTTCTGTCAGTTGTCAGGACATCACTGACTATACCTGTTGTTTATTTTACCTGCTGTTTATTTCTGTCAGTTGTCAGAACATCACTGACTATACCTGTTATTTATTTTCCTTGCTGTTTATTTCTGTCAGTTGTCAGGACATCACTGACTATACCTGTTATTTATTTTCCTTGCTGTTTATTTCTATCAGTTGTCAGGACATCACTGACTATACCTGTTGTTTATTTTCCTTGCTGTTTATTTCTATGAGTTGTCAGGACATCACTGACTACACCTGTTGTTTATTTTACCTGCTGTTTATTTCTGTCTGTTGTCAGGATGTGACTGACCTATTTGGGGCTGACCTGCCAGTGGAGGGGGAGGAGGGAGGAAGGTTTGCCTGGAGAGATGGACCTTTCCTGCAGGCTCTGAAAGCTGGACACTGGGTGGTCTTTGATGAGGTGAGATGTGTACTAGTTGTAGGTACTGCTGTAAACCATGTTGATAAGTAGATTCAGCCTCAAAATGCTTTCTAGGAGTGTGACAAAATTGCGAAACTGAAGTAGTTTGTGAGATCAGTTCTCTGTTTGTTCTATCTCCATTTTTTACATTTTGAGAATGTTGATGTTTCATGTTTAGCAACTGTTTTTTGCACATAGGAGATAGGACAACATGATTTTCAGAATCTATATGTTTGAACAAGTAATCAGTCAAATAATTATATTATACTATCCCTCTTTCATATGACATATATATCTCCAAAAGAGCCCAAAAGTGGAGACAAAGAACTGAGCTGGCAACTTGCTGTCTGACACCAGTGTAGGATACAGCTTGTTTATTGCTACACTGTCTTTCACCTTTAGATTCACTATAGGTCATGGCTATCAAACATGGGTAGATTCAGTCATGTAAGACACTACAGGAAGAGGAGAGGACAGACAACCTAAGTACCTGTCCCTGTGGTACCAATACAGAACACAATCTGCTTTAATGGTTTGCACAGATGAAAAGAGCCACAGGAGACATGATATTGCAATGAATAATTTCTGGAAAGTGTGAGAGAGTGAACCTGTGGTTGTATAAGACATACTTTGAGATATGAGCATTTATTGAAAAATGAATTTGTCTCATTACTTTCGGAAGAGATTTTCTCACACCTCTCAGTCATTCCATTATACATGATAAAAACAGCATGATACTTGGTGATCAGCACAGATGCATTGCTTTCACATTACTTTAGTATAAATGTTTGTTGTTTGGTTTGAGTTGGGGTTTAACAGCACATCAACATGATCATGGCTATATTGTGCCAAACACTGTGAGATACATTTACATGTAAAGAAGAAGAAAGGAAAGAGGGCGGGACAGAAGACAGGAGCAAGAAGAGAGAGAGGAGAGATGTCACCCTTGGAACATCAATGATGGCATTCCATAGGAGACATTCCACCGATGGTGGGCTTTCATTGCCTGCAGGTGGGAGCAAAGAATCTTCTTATATGCCTCGGGTCCTCTCAGGGACACAGCAGTATGAATAAATGTGACCAGTTAGACCCTGCCTACAAACCACCTGATTGTTTGTGAGATAAAATTATTGATAACTTATCACAGCAAGTTGTTTCTTTCATCAAATTCAACACTGCTGTTGTAATCCCACAGCTGAACCTGGCCTCTCAGTCGGTGCTAGAGGGATTGAATGCCTGCTTTGACCACCGTGCAGAGGTTTACGTCCCAGAGCTGGGCAAAACTTTCCGCATTCAGCACCAGCAGACTCGCATCTTTGCCTGTCAGAACCCGCTGTCCCAGGGCGGGGGTAGGAAAGGCTTGCCAAGGTCATTCCTCAATAGGTTCACACAGGTAGGTCATGTCATTGGTTCACACAGGTAGGTCATGTCATTATTCCACTTTCAATCTTGTGTTTATTTCTTTACCTGACAGACATGCTATCTCGCTGGAACAGATTCTACACTGTTACTGATACCAAATTACAAACTCTCTTGAGAATCAGCATAAAGTCATGTAATCACTCACTGTTGTATCTCCAGGGAAAAAAAAAACCTGCAACAGGAAAATAGTATGGAAAATATTCTTTTCTCTTGTTTATGATAACTTCTATTATATGGTAGTTTGTGCCAAGAGTCAGCTTTATGGTAAATAGACTTACTGCATCTCTGAAGGGAGTAGCTCTATTATAATAAAAAAAAAAAAAAGAAGTCTATGTCAAACTTCCGACTTTAGCTGGAATTCCAACCTTTTTTGTTATCACCAGCTTTCCTACTTTTGGCCGCTCAGCTGCTGACCTTTGTTGAGTTCACAAAACAGTCACGGTTTTGAAATAATTTGCAATACAAGTTCTGCACAATAACAGTGAAATTAGAGGTACGCATTCCTCAAGTGACAGCTAAATTGCTGGTTGACAGCTGTTTTATGATCAAGATCGAAGTTTGTAGCACATAATTTTTCACACCCAACAACATGCAGTCAAGTGATTGTGTCAGAGTTGTTGATTGGAGCACTGACAACAACACATAATCATGGTCATGGCTTCAGACAGATTGATGTAGAGGGCTGCTAATCGCGATCTAGATTTCTAGACATAGGCTTGTATAGCTCTAGTTACACTGGGCGATCATGATGATCTATGTGATCTTTTTGGTTATCAGAATTTCCATTTGTTGTATAATTCTATGGTCCCGTCTCAGGATCTTGTGAAAACTTGCAAAACTTGTTTCAGAACAATGCAAACTCCTCATAGCATGAACATCATAGATTTAATCGACATTTTAGAAGTGTCTTACATCATGGGGCAGTGCCACACCACCGTATTAAAATTGGGGTGGGGACAAAATTTTCTGATTTCTTTCACATGATATGTGTGATAGATAGCTGTTGGGTACTTGCTGACTTACGTTTTATCTCACAGACAGCTGACTTATTGTGGTGTGGAGTGTCAGTTTTTATGTCAAGGATGTCACTTGAGATGGCCAGTCTTGTGTCATCAGCCACTGACAGATCTGAAGATATCTGTGATTACTAACCTCTCTCCACCCTCAGGTTTATGTGGACCCCTTGACCAGGGAAGATCTTATCTTCATCGCCACCACCATGTACCCAGATTTCCCACTGGATATGCTCAAGGCCATGGTGGATTTCAATGCTCAGGTAAGACATGGATGTGTACTGTGGCTCAGCGTCATCATTTGGTGCTCTGCCACTTTTATTGAAATGTCTTGACCTGCCAAACAAAATGTCAACTGGTTACTAACTCAGCACAATGAAACAAAGATTAAATAAAGATCAAATGCATAAATGGAGTAAAAATTGTGGAATGGCAATTTTTTATTATTTTTCTCATGTTCCCCATAGAGGTGACCTGCTCAGTGATGGTGATCAAACCTGTTGGATCATGTATTAACAGGAAAATCTCCGAACATCCTTTCATGTAGGTTTGAATGCTTTTCAGAATTTCTATGAAATCAGGAAGAATCTCTGTGTTGATCTCAACACAAGTCTAGCCTGCTTGATAGGTACAACATCAGATGATATGCATGTGGCTTGAAACTGGTTGTTTTCACTATCTGGACGATGCCTTTATGAGCATCACACACATAAATCCTTCATGGTTTTGTTTGTTTGTTTGTGTCTGTGTGCCTTACATCTATCTTGTGCGCCTTACATGGTAAAATACGTTTACACAGTAAAAGGCTGATCAAGGTGTATACATAGATAAAATGTAGCCCTGAACAGACTATACGTTTATGAATTGTTTTGCTAGTTACCTGTCTGACAGTTTTATTATATTTTTATAAATGAGTTATAAAAGGATATAAAAGTATGTATAAATTGGGGGAATCAAATATTGTATAGCAAAACTAAAAAGATGGAATGTGAACCGCGATTCTTTAGTTGATTTTAAATCTCCTAGGCTTATCTCTCTTACTATAGCATTGTTGAAGTCCTTGTAGGACATTTTTTTCTGACTGTTTCCATACAAGCTATTTGTACTTACTGTGTGCATGTCCTATTCCTGTGTGGACAGATGTACGAGGAGACGATGACCAAGAAGCTGTGGGGAATGAAAGGCTCTCCTTGGGAGTTCAACCTGCGCGACCTCTTCAGGTGGTGTGACCTGCTCAACGCCAACCAGGTGAGAATATTTGTCTGTGTGTGTGTGTGTATGCAGTGTTGATTTCTTCTTATCTTTGAAAATTTTGCCATGATCTTATTCTGCGCCTTTTGTTTCTAAATAGAGAAAACTCCTGAATCCTTTATAACTAACTGTTTGATTCTCATGAAAAGGAGTTCTGTCTAATTTATTGTTGACTTCTTGACCATGTGACAAATGAGTCAATAACTGTGTTTGATACTTCTCCATCTGCAGACCAAAGGGTGCTGGAATCCAGGTGATTATGTAGATCTAATCTACAAGGACAGGATGAGAACTGTGGCAGACAAGATCAAGGTGAGTCATCTGTCACTGCCAGTGTAAAGTCCTGACTGGTTGTTGTAAAAGGGGGGGGGGGGGGGGAAACGACAGTGACACAGGTCCCTTTGATCTCACGACATGCTCTGTCCATCAGTGACATACAGTTGGGAGAGTCTTCTGAATTTGTCCCATCATGTTTTTCCTGTGTTTACTTTTAAACACCTGTGTTCAACACTGATACCCTTACAATGATAGATCCAGAGTCCTACACAGATGTTGAGAAATACTTAGCATCAAGCTGCATGAACAAGTGTTTGGATATTCATGGTGATCAGACCCAAGTAAACCAAAAGTTTCTTCAGTGGAAGTGTTCACAGGAATGGAGTATTGCTCAAGTAATGTCCAAACCTGATATCTGACTGTAAACAGAGAATGCTGTTGTTATGTTGAAGTTTGACAGCACAATCAGCACAATAACAGCTATAATGTGCCTAACACGGTGGGCAAACAGAGAACGCTATTCTTAGATTGAAAATATACGTGATCATGAATTCACAAGAGGCAGTTGCCTTGTTTGCTTCCCAGGAAGCTGAGAACATCTGTGAGAATCACCGTTAGGTGCGTTGGGGAAATAGTAGAATGTATAGCACTAGAGGAGGGGGTGTCCACAAACTTTTTGAGAAAAGGGCCAGATTTTATGAGGTGAAAATGTGTGGGGGGCAAACTTTCAGCTTAACATTTTCTTTAAACCATAAATATTAAGATAATCAATGAAAACGAACTATTTATGAAATATGTATTGCAAATAATATTCAAGAATGACTTGTCTGCACTAATGTGAAGGATGATACTGAGATCTCGACTGCAGTAAATAGTCGTACTGAAAAAAATCCATGTCTAATTATATTTCATGCGACTAGCTGCGGGCCAGATGAAATTTGCACATGGACTGCATTCAGCCTGGACATGCCTGACTTAGAGTCTGTACTGTATAGGAATAAGGCTAAGTAATTCCCATCTTTGTTATTTATTGTTATTACCCTTCTGTCACCGGCATCCTTTAGGTTGAGCAGCTGTACACCTCCACCCTGGGCCAGCAGTATCCTCTCTACCGCTCCTCCAGAAAGTTGTGCATTGGTCAAGCCTATGTCCAGGCTGGTCACTCCTTCCTGCCCCGCAGTGGTCAAGCCAGTGCTGGTCATGCAGGAGAGAAAAGCCTGGCTTTACACCACAGCCTTGAGCCGCTGGAATCTCTGATGAAATGTGTGGAGATGGCTTGGCTGGCCATACTGGTGAGCTCATGTCTATCCAGGGCAAAGGAGTCAGAAGTCGCACCGGGCGATTTTGAGCTACGGGGCTGTTGTTAACTATTTATCGACTCAGATACCAAGTTTATTTATTTTTATTTTTCAGGTTAAAAAAACGCCTGATTTTTCGTTTTGTGGAAAAAAAAAAAAAATTGATATCTCAGTCAGAAAATGGTTATAAACAGCCCTGTAGCTTGAAACTGCCCAGCACAACTTCTGATTCATTTGCTCTGGACACAAGACGTCATCTGAATGTATAAGAGCAATGTGTCTACAGAATCAGTTCTACCGTAACAGTTCTGAGAAATCTGTCAGAATAGAGTCACAAGTACAGTCCCCATTGTATAGTAATTGTTTAATGAATAATAGTTGAGTTTTTTTTTCAACAGCTGATCACTGAAAGCACACATAGGCAGATCAGTCCAAATCACTTGTTAAATTCACTGTATGAGACGATCTTGACTATCTGTAGCAATATTGAATACAATGAGAAACAGGAGCCATGATGTTCAGTGTAGATCCTTTTCATTCCTGTCCATCCCAACCAAAGCTTATAAAGCTTATATCGAGGTCTCTTCTCTTTGATACAATCAGTGTTATAGTTTTGCAAATGTAAGGCCTATGTTTTATTTGTACAGATCTAAGCATTAACCAGTGAAGATCTCCGGCTTTATTCTGATTGAATCAACTATAATTTTGCAGGAGAGCAAGGTTTTGGCTATTGTAAATGGACTAACTTTTTTTCCCCCCCAGCATACAAAAAGTTTAGTTTTAATATACTATTGCAAGTACATTGTCTAGAAAAATAGAGCTTGAAACATGTGTAATTTTTTTATGAGGACAGTTGATATGCTAATTTTAGATTCTTCCATTCACTGACCATAACTATGTCTTTGTCTGTAGATTGGCCCTCGGTCCAGTGGTAAGACCAGCCTGGTCAAACTTCTGGCCCAACTGACCGGCCGACCACTGTGTGTGCTGCCTATGAACAGTTCCATGGACACCATCGAGCTGCTAGGAGGTTTTGAACAGGTCAGTGCCTCTATAGCAGAGATGTTTTCTAACCTGTCATGTTAAAGCTTCTTACTCTGGTACAGGGCTTGCCAACTGTGTAGCTTTGCTAGAAGTGGCTTGGCCCTCTCCATCACAGGAAAGAGAATGGAAATCAAGCTGCATATAGTAGGGGACAACATGGGTTTCAAGCTTTTGGTCAAGGGGTTGCAAGTGCAAAACGTTGAGAACCACTGGTCCAGTAGGAATATCGACTGTATGGCTGACACTAACTTTCTTTGCTTGCCATAAAATTTTCTTTCTTTTTATGTGTAGAGAAGTTCCAAATTCCATCTCTTACTGCAACATTTGGCAAAAAAAAAACAAAATGAAATATTTCCTTCTTTACTATGGGAGTGCATTTAGACTAACATCCCAGTCTGATACAAGGACTGTTAGGCCACACTGGGTCAGACTAAAACTCTCCAGAGAATGTGATCTACCCAGTGTGTCCTCCGCTTTGATCCAGTCCCTTATCAGTAGTGCAGATTTAATCAAAAGTTAGAATTACATGGACTGTTTATTTATTCCTTCCTTGGATGAGATTCTGTAGATGACATATTTTTTCTTCTTATATGCTGTGAGAGATATACACTGAGGTGATTCCCTCATCTTTCTCATCATTGTAGATAGTGAAGTACGTGATTGATAAACCATCGTTGTAATAATGTTTTGTAAAGCTGCACTTTTCACCAACTTTATGTCATAGTGAAAAAATTGAGCATAGACCACAGACAAAATGTTTGATATTTTATTGTTAGCTTTATCAGTACAGCAGGTAACGTAGAAGATTGCAGTAAAGCTATGGGAAAAAAAATGCAAGCTGAACTTAAATAAAAAAAAAAAAAAAATACCATCACTGTTGCATGAAAATAGAAGGTGAAGTGTGTGTACATCAGTGGGACATAATTTCTTTCTTTCTTTCTTTCTTTATTGGCCTCTGTTCAGTCTGAGATCTTGAAGATCGTGTTTACATAGTGGATTATCTGTTAGAAATCATCTTGGAAAAATCTACCTTTTTTCAGTAAAATAAGATGACGACAGTATTTATAGGTCACACTATCTAGATGACTGAATATGTTGCTGTAAGGAAAAAGAAAGAAAACAATGATAAGGATGTTGTCAAGCAACTTCAATTTGATCATAAATTTGCATCAGTTTTTAGACAAAGTTATGAAACAACATACAATGTTGAAGCCCAATTGTCAAAATGGCAGAACTTTACAGACATGGTAAAAACATACAAAATACTTCATCATGTTCATATTTCAGTGTGAAACAGCACAGGTGATTTCTGTTGTGTGAAAAGAAGGAAAGTTTGATCAACAAACAGGGACTTTGTGAATTTCACGTGGCTGTACACAAGTAGAAACTATGTACATGAAATGCGAAACAATGAAATCAGGCGCTTGTCAAAATGAGGCAACCAAAGATTTAGTGCGTTTTTCAACATGAATGAATTTTTTTAACACAGTTTTTTTTTTTTCCCCTTCAAAGAACCCTTCCACATCAATCTAAAAATCCATTTCAGAGTCAAAATTTCTGGAATACATTGAGCAAAAGGCGAAAAATTGTAATTTAGTGGTATGGCTTAATTATGAGTCATAAGGATTAACAGAAATGATCCATCATTTTCTCACTAAATTGAGCTACAGCGACAGGCCACCCCTGTTATCTTCAATTGCCAATATCTCAATTTCTACTGATATAACAAAAAAAACTTTTCAAAATGTAAACAAGGAAATGAATAATTTCACAGTGATACCAATAACTCCGTAGGCTCAAAATTTGACAAGAACCTGATTTCATCGTGTCGCATCTCATATATATGTGTAGATTTTTGTGACACAGGTAACAGTAGGAAAATACGCTTGAGATCGGAGAACAAAAAATCTTGAGATCTGAGTCATGAGATCAACTGCTCTGGTCCATCAGTTTCTTGTAGTTGTGCTTCAATAGTGCACGTTTGTCTGAACGGTTGAGTCAGAGCCAGAGCTCTACTGTTGGTTACTTGGTCTGCTGTTAACTCTATTATCGGAAGTGACGACTCAGCCTCCGCTAGGTTAGGGTGTGGCAGCCGAAATGACGACTTGATCTTCACTTGAGGTGACATGCGGTTAGGTAAAACACTTCAAGCTGCATCGTCATAGATTGCTTGAAAAAGTGGTAGATTTGTGTTTTTTTTTTTATCTGTTCTATTGTGAAGGGAATAAATTCTGGCAAAACCAGAAAATTAAAATTTTGAGTAACAAGAGGTAAAGACCAATTGTTTGATGTCTACTTTGGTCTACTGAGGGCAGAATAGACAGTGGTTATGACACCTTAAATGTTTGCACTGAATCCACCGTAACTTGCTGAGATGGTTTATTGACAGTTTTGTCATGCCTGAGTCAGATGGCTGTAAGTGAAGGATGAAACAGCTGTATAGAGCTAAGGTGTTCAGTTTTGTTATGTAATGGACTGAGCACATCAACAATGGCTGATTGATTTTCTCTATAACATAGTTACCAAATTTGTATCATTCAGTTTATGTTCGGAAAGCCAAAGGATCGTCCCAGTATGTCTTAGTTATATAACTAAACTGTATGACAATAGTTGAATGATGCAGAAGGGCACCATATGTGGTGTATGCCACAGTTGCTGCCTGGCCCTCCTGCGGTATGTGTAGCTTGTGGCCTGTTGTACCGTGGGCTGAGGTTCACATGATCAGAGTCTGGCACCCGCCCTCCTCTGTGTTGTAGTTGATGATGGTCTCACAGTGGGAGGTGAGGGTGTCGCAGTGACAACTGTCAGACTCACTCTCCTGCCGGCGTTGGACTGGCGGACTGCTCACGTGGTTAGGCGTGAACTGAAAGTTTTCATTGTGGAAGCTGATCCCCCCACTGGCTCGATGCATGTGGTTAATCTCCTGGCGGATTGCCTCCCCTGACCTGGAGGTGGTCATGGGTATTGCATTTGTGTATACGTCTCTGGTGACTCGTTCCCCCTTGGCTGTGTCATAGTAGATGGCGCCACAGAAGATGGGGGTAGTGAGAGGCTGGGCCCAGGCTACAATCATGAGGATGCGGTATATGTGTGGAGGTTGGCGGTAGTGGACGTCGAAGAGAGTGAGCATAAAGAGAGGATACCAACATAGCACAAAGGAGATGACCATCATCATCATGATTATAATTCTCCGCAAGTATCGCCTGGACTGCTGGAGAGCTTTCTGGGAGGATAAATCGTCAAACTCGTAATGCACCTCCTCGGCTTGGTCGTGGAACATGGCGTTGTGTGGAGAGAGAGAAGATAATGACTTGTGCAGGAATGTCCATTTGCGACTTTTGGCACTGGACCGCAGTTTTCTGAAAAAGTGGACAAAGCTGATAGCGGCCACCACGATGGCACCGCTCACCAAAATCACCCACAGGGCATGGATGACATAGTTTTTGGTGACTCCATAACGGTAAACACAGTTCCCAACATCTTTGCTGAACTCTGAACTTCCTGGTAGGAAAGCCACGCCCAGATGTAGCAGCACCGTTGTGAACCAGATTATGACAACTCCGAAAGCGATACAGCAGCCGTCCCCGTTCTTATGGTAGTTTCTGCGGGATGAGAATGAGCATTGGTACTCCTCGTTGACCAGCAGGGCCAGCAGATTGTAGGCAGAGACAGTCATGAGGAGGATGTATCCAGCCCCCAGAATATCACAGTGAGGAATGCTCTTATCCAACAACAGACTGTAGCCAAAAGGAATGCAGAATCCAGATTTGATGGCATCAAGGAGACAGTGGTGGAAGAGGAATGCGGAGGACATGTGTCGGAACGTCGGACAGATGATAGTCATGAGCATAGCGAAGATGTTACCCATCCCACCCACCAGGGCGACGACGAAGAGGAAAACGCCCTCGGCTGTGCTGGGTGGGATGTAGTTGGAGGAGTTTGTGTGTGTGACGCTCTCCACTGAGCCACTGAAGCCTTTGTCCAGTAGTGTGTAGCCCACCTTCATTGTGCCTACAGGTGTGTTAGCACCAGGTTCTCAACTGATGTCCTGCAACCAGTGCAGTGTCTTTGGTGCTGTGAAAATGTATGTCTCTGAGGATTAATGGACTCGGTGGATGAACATCATGTTGACTGTTGTTTTACCTTACGATCTGTAGAATAGAAACAAACAAGACAAGACAAGACATTAGACTGTTGATGTAAATTACAAGGTAGAGTTTGAAACTTTTAAAATGGACATTACATGCTTTGGAACAGACATGACCTTTCCTGAAAAAGTGAGCTTTGTGAGAAAGAAAAAAAGACAATCCCCTCTCTCTCTTACACCTGACACCAGTGAAGATTGCATGTTACCAATCAGTCATACTGCAGACAGTGAGAGCTAAGAAGCCTGGTGGATTTGGCCAGCTTGTGGGATTGACAGATGGTCTCATTCAGTGGGAGACACTCAAAACTTGGCAACAAAAAATTTGAAGTGGGTTGTCTTACCCTCCTCAGAAACCTCAAAATCATGATGCAGAGAGATTGGGCTTATTGAAATAATATCTTTGATGAATGTTGAGGTGTTTATCATTATAAGCAGTTTTTGTTTTTCATTCACATCTAGGCATCTGATGGAATCTTCTAATCATATAATATATACCAGTAACATTTGTTATGGAAAAGCTATCTCATGCTTATCTCCCAAATTCTAAATTTTGTTGCCAAAACAGTTCAAAGCAAAATCACTCTGATCCTACACTTCAGGCCCTTCTATAGTAACTTCATTTACAGTTTTCTATAGAAGAAAGTACCATGTTAGATTGATGCATTCTTTTCATTCATCTAAGACAAAATTTTCCTTGTCTGTGACAGTCGGATGTGTGGCGCCATCTAGAGGAAGTTGCATCTTTGCTGCAGACAGAGATTAGGAACATACAGAAACACTGCCTAGTGGCGGAGGACCCCAGAGACAAGGTCAAAGTTCAAGGTCTAGAGAGAGAGTGGAACGAGTACAAACAGCTTCCCACATCCAGTGAGTTCTTGATGTAACTTTAGTTTACTAGGCACTCAGCTCAGCTATGGGTGTCTTGAAATAAACTATGAGAGGGTGTATTTCTGTATGTCATATTAGGAAACCTCTTCCTTGTATTGTTTAAGAAAATGTTACTTGTCTCATAAAAACTTTCATGACCGGACATTTTCAGGGGAGAGAAAAACTGTCTCCGCGTTATATGTTGTTATTATTATGAGGTTTTATTTGATCTGAAAAAAGGACTTTATCTTTGTTGTTTCGCTGATATATGTATTGCCATATGTATTACAGACTGGGTCAGACAAATGAAAACAGTATAATTTTGAAGTTTTGAAGTGTTGTTAGAGGCGTAATGTAAAGTTCTTTAGTTTTCATTTTCCACAATTATAGCTGAAGTTCCAAAGTGATTCTCTGACATCTTTAATCAGTACCTAACTCTGGTTTCAGTTGATTTATTGGTACAATTTTCAGCTCAGGGATGGGATTATAATGGAACATAAACTTGTGTTTTGACATGAAGTTAATGAAAAATGGACACCCTACAAGGTTGTGTTGGTCTTTACAGGGATGTCAAACTTCCAACTTTAGAGTGAACTCTGACTTTTTGGTCATCGTTTTCTACTTTTGGCCCAGTAAATGCTGACTTTGCTGAGTCCATAAGGCAATCACGGTTTATAAATAATTTCTAATGCAAAATTTTCGTACTTCCCGGTGAAAACAAATGGTTTGACATCCCTGTCTTTATCTGACCCATTGACACGGCTGACTTGAACACTGGTCATGTGATTATCTGTCTGTGTGTATGTGTGTGTGTCTCCAGCGGAAGGACTGAGCAGTCAGGAGACCCTGACCTTGCTAACTCGACACCTACAACACCTGCAGAGTTTGCTCATCCACGCACAGAAACTGGCACAGCCTGACATAGGGGGTAAGTAACTGCTTGTGGAGGGGGGGGGGGGGGGGGGGTTAGAAGGAAAGGTTTTTCTGGGGTAGGGGGGGTTTTTGGTTTCCACCTTTC